>JACXGM010033898.1:0-12138 GCA_016801145.1 Umbra pygmaea
TGAGCGACCTCTGGTGGCCGGGAGGCTTGAGCGACCTCTGGTGGCCGGGAGGCTTGAGCGACCTCTGGTGGCCAAGGCAGAGTGGGAGCGACCTCTGGTGGCCGAGACTGGGTAGTGGAGACCTCTGGTGGCCGAGACTGGGTAGTGGAGACCTCTGGTCATCGAGACTGGGTAGTGGAGACCTCTGGTCGTCGAGACTGGGTAGTAGTGACCTCTGGTCGTCGAGACTGGGTAGTGGAGACCTGAGCGGGAGCGGCCTCTGGTGGCCGTGGAGCGGCCTCTTGTGGCCGGGAGGCTTGAGCAGAAACAGCGGCCTCTTGTGGCCGGGAGGCTTGAGCGGAAACAGCGGCCTCTGGTGGCCGGGAGGCTTGAGCGGAAACAGCGGCTTCTGGCGGCCGGGAGGCTTAAGCGGAAACAGCGGCCTCTGGCGGCCGGGAGGCTTGAGCGGGAACAGCGGCCTCTGGCGGCCGGGAGGCTTTAGCGAAAATAGCGGCCTCTGGCGGCCGGGAGGCTTGAGCGAAAATAGCAGCCTCTGGCGGCCAGGAGACTTGAGCGAAAACAGCGGCCTCTGGTGGTCGGGAGGCGGAAACGGTGGAGACCACTGCTGGTCTGGGTAAGGTGGAGACCTCTGCTGGTCTGGGCAAGGTGGAGACCTCTGCTGGTCTGGGCAAGGTGGAGACCTCTGCTGGTCTGGGCAAGGTGGAGACCTCTGCTGGTCTGGGCAAGGTGGAGACCTCTGCTGGTCTGGGCAAGGTGGAGACCTCTGCTGGTCTGGGAACTTGGGTGACCTCTGCTGGTCTGGGAACTTGGGTGACCTCTGCTGGTCTGGGAACTTGGGTGACCTCTGCTGGTCTGGGAACTTGGGCGACCTCTGCTGGTCTGGGAACTTGGGCGACCTCTGCTGGTCTGGGAACTTGGGTGACCTCTGCTGGTCTGGGAACTTGATGGATGGAACCAACCCGACCAATAGGGGTTCTGACCTGGGCACTCAGGGTCCGGACAGGAAACCGAGTAGCCCGGAAGGGAGCCGGAGAAGCCACCACGGGAGACCGAAGGACCTTGGCAGGAGACTGTGGGACTCCGGCTTCCAGGAGGGCCAGTAAATGTGGGGAACGGTTAAGCATCCGTTTAACCAGGAACTTCGCAGCTTCCGTATTGAGGAGCTCACAACCTGTCCTCCAGGAACAGAACTGGCGAAACAGTTGTGGATATTCGGCAGTCGATTTGCCACTTTGGGTTAGCGACACTATAATCCCCATCCACGTCCGGGTCCTGCCTTAAGAGGGTAAAGACGTCTGGGAGGACTGATAAGGAGGACTCCGGTGTCATGAGTTGAGAGACTTCGGCCATCTTGGACGGAGCGGCCATCTTGGGACTCTGGGCGGACATCTTGGGACTCTGGGTGGCCATCTTTGAACTGGGGCTGGTAGCCATCTTGGAACTGGGGCTGGTAGCCATCTTGGAACTTGGGCTGGTATCCATCTTGGAACTGTGATAAGAAGCTGGCATCTCAAACACCCTACGAGGGAGAATGTAGTCTCCATCCACAGCCTCCCTGATCACAAAGTCCTCATTGGAGGTTTCACACAACTCCCAGTCCATGTCTTCTCCTATGTCGTAGGCCTCCCTGAAGGCCTGTGCTTCAGGAGCCATAAACCTTCTTTGACAGCGAGACATACTAAGAGGCTGGGTCATTCCATCACAATTAGACTTGAAGGGCATGTGAAGCCCACACACCCACACACAACGGGTCTAATCTTTAAAGATAATATAATGTTTATTAACACTGACAAAGAAAAGTAAGACTAACAACCAAAAGGGAAACGCCTATACTGGAGGAATTGCTAAAACATAAGAAAACACAGGGCATTCAGAATAAACCGGGCGTAGATAAATAGGAACTAAAGAATGCTTTAAGAAACAAAACTCAAAAAGACCTAAGGAATACTTGACAAACTTAAAGGAACTCACAGAAAGGCTTGGCAAATAATGTAATGGTCCCGAAGTACAAACATGAATGAGGCAGAAGTTCAGTGATACAATGACCCAGCAACGAACTGACTAGACACAGGAGGATTTATACAGGAACTAGGGCAACCAAATGAGACACAGCTGATACTATTAAACACTTAATTAACTGAATAACAAGGAACCAACACACACAAACCACAAGGGGGAGACATAGGAAACTGAAACCACATGCTGGGCCATGCATTACATGAATTGCTCTTACTGAACCTAAACTACAAAACCTAAACAGCCTAAACAGACTGGACAGGAACACATGAAAGAAGGCTAAACATATAAACAGAAAACCTCCATGTCAGAGCAGGATCAGGAAGGGGGAACGTTACATACATATTGCAGGTTTAATTATATTATTTTGATAAAGAACTAACCTAATGTTCTCACTATAGTGCTCATAAAATACTAAGCTCAGAATATTTACCCAGTCATCCCTCAGAGCCAACAGCCTTAGTTGCATTTTTGCTTGAGCCTAAAGACAGCATGTCAGCACTGCACTACACATTAATTCAATATTAAATCTAGTTGCAATGATTGACCTTGTCAGTCCTAAAACCTTTGCTCTTGATTGAGCACGAATTTTGACACTTCCAAGGGTACTTACTGACTAACAGTGCACCTCAGGAGGACTCTGACCAATAAGGTTCAAGTCTGGCAAATTTTCAGTTGGAATTTTGTGGCCACTATCAGCCCAGTTTTGCTGTCATTCTTATCTTGAGTGACCTCTACTGTCAGAGTGTGGAACAACTACATTTTGGACAAAATGGCCTTTATTGTTCATCCGCTTCATTTTTGATTCAAAAGATTATAAATAATAGACCTTACTTGCACAAAATGTACATAGATCATATTTTGTCCTTTGTGTATATCATGTGTAACTTTATGTTGTCAAGCACTGTTATGCTTTATCTTGGCCAGGTCACCATTGCAAATGAGAATGTTCTCAGTTGACCTACCTGGTTAATAAAGGTAAAGTAAAATAAAAATAATTTTAAAGGGTCCTACATGATCTACAGTGTTGGAGCAAATGCAATTTTGTAGTGTTGTTTTTTCATCATAAAATGTGCGTGTTGTGCTTTTACGCAGACATCAGCTACTCAGATTTGGAGCACCTCAAATAAGTCACAATTATCACTCAAACTTGTCACTCAATATGAGGTTTCATGCACTTAGCACAACTTTGGGCCTTGCGGTTATATGCTAACATGCTAACAGCACTTCCACTGCAACATAGTAACATAGATTTTTTATGTAATATTGACAAAATTTAAGTTATCTTTGGCATTTTTATGTTAAAGCGTCACATCAGAAGAGAGTGGTAAAGGGTTCTGAAGTGGGAGTGCCAAAATATTTGATTTATTGAAAAGATTAAGAGACAACACACCTAATTATTCTTTGTACTTCTGAGATGTTTTCTGTACTTCCTGGTTGAACAAGGGTCTCCAAAATGTGGGGAACGGTTAAGCATCCGTTTAACCAGGAACTTCGCAGCTTCCGTATTGAGGAGCTCACAACCTGTCCTCCAGGAACAGAACTGGCGAAACAGTTGTGGATATTCGGCAGTCGATTTGCCACTTTGGGTTAGCGACACTATAATCCCCATCCACGTCCGGGTCCTGCCTTAAGAGGGTAAAGACGTCTGGGAGGACTGATAAGGAGGACTCCGGTGTCATGAGTTGAGAGACTTCGGCCATCTTGGACATAGCGGCCATCTTGGGACTCTGGGCGGACATCTTGGGACTCTGGGTGGCCATCTTTGAACTGGGGCTGGTAGCCATCTTGGAACTGGGGCTGGTAGCCATCTTGCAACTTGGGCTGGTATCCATCTTGGAACTGTGATAAGAAGCTGGCATCTCAAACACCCTACGAGGGAGAATGTAGTCTCCATCCACAGCCTCCCTGATCACAAAGTCCTCATTGGAGGTTTCACACAACTCCCAGTCCATGTCTTCTCCTATGTCGTAGGCCTCCCTGAAGGCCTGTGCTTCAGGAGCCATAAACCTTCTTTGACAGCGAGACATACTAAGAGGCTGGGTCATTCCATCACAATTAGACTTGAAGGGCATGTGAAGCCCACACACCCACACACAACGGGTCTAATCTTTAAAGATAATATAATGTTTATTAACACTGACAAAGAAAAGTAAGACTAACAACCAAAAGGGAAACGCCTACAAAAAAATTCCAATTTAAATTTCACAATATAGTGTCATACCACATGATATCAATTTCTGGGACAAATTATTTTTGATCAGATTTGACAAAAAATAAGTCTTTGGCAAAGCTCAGTCATGACTGCATGTGGCTTTTCTTGAGGAGTGGCTTTTTTCTTGCAACCCTCCCATACAAGCCACATTTGTGGAGAATGTGTGATATTGTTGTCACATGAACACAATGACCACTCTTTGTCACGAATTCCTGCAACTTCTTCAGAGTTGCTGTAGGCCTCTTGGTAGCCTCTCTGACCAGTTTCCTCCTGTAAGTTATACTATTACTGTATTAGAAATTATTGGGATTATTTGGTGTCCATGACTGAGATGATGCCTAGTTGGGAATTTAACATCCCATTTGAAAAACAGCACCCTACACTGGGGCAGATGTCATCCTTAATGCCCTGGGGCATTGGAAAATCTTAGACCAGGAGAACAACTAACCCTCCCATACTCCTTTAAGCAGGATTGGTCTCATCCAGAAAAGGACCGAGCAAAACACTGTGCAGTTAGGATGTTTGCAGGGGGCAGGTTTCTGGGAATTAACTCTTTGTATGTGGGGGTAATACAAAGATATATGCCTAGAAAAGCCTCCTAAATAGAAAATGCAAAGTGTGAGCATGTCACAGATTGGTGTGGTGTAGAGAGAGGGAGACCCAGGCAGGTAGATGGTAATTGGTTGTCTGGTTTTAAATGAATCGGTATGATAGCTTCTCGACTTATAGACTTGGAACATATATATGGAGAAGCACAACTTCAGGAAATCAAAACAACAGTGTGCTCTTACACACAGAACGCGAAAAGGTTGTCTACCTGGCAATAAGCATACACTCTGACATAAATAATCTACTTCCAACTCATATAGTGGAGAGGGCACGAATCAGTAGAGTCCATACAGTATTTAAGTCTGGAAGTACAAACACAAAATCCACTTGAACCGATATCAACAGCTTATTAATGAACCACGCCACTCTCTGCTCCACTGAACACTAAATAGGGTCGAAAGGAAACCAGCTGTGATCGATCACTAATTAGACCGGTCTCTCAATCAACCCGATCAGGCAACAGCAGAACAGGGAGTGGCGCACACCCAACCATATTACACACACAATATAATCATGACCATTTAACCATAAATTAAAACTACAATACATACGCACTGGAATCTATATTATGAAATAACACAAATACATTTATTACAAAGGAGTCCATCTCTCAGTTCATGTTAATGCCAGGCCTCACTGGGCTGGTCGTTACAGAGAATAGTGTGTGCGGGTGCATACAGTATGTGTGTGTGTGTGTGTGTGTGTAAATGTGTCTTTATGTGTTATGGGGTGGTGTGTGTGTAGATGTGTCTTTATGGTTTATGGAGTAGTGTGTGTATAGAAGTGTGTTTATGATTTATGGGGTAGTGTGTGTATGGAAGTGTGTTTATGTGTTATGGGGTAGTGTGTGTATAGATGTGTGTTTGTGTTATGGGGTAGTGTGTGTATAGAAGTGTGTTTTTGTTATGGGGTAGTGTGTGTATGGAAGTGTGTTTATGTGTTATGGGGTAGTGTGTGCAGCAGTGGGCCGTTCAGTGATGTTTGAGTATGCACTGGCATTCTGCCCAGTGGAGTAGTCAAGACCACCTAACACGAGACCAAGACAAGATCAAGACCAGAGTGTATCGAGACCGAGACAAGACCAAGACTTTTAGGGGCCGAGACCAAGACCGAGGGAGGGCGAGACCGGGTCAAGACCAAGACCAGCGCCCCACACTACATGACACAATAAAATGTGAAACATGATCAAAAGCTTCTCAAATTGATCTGAAAGATCCACATTCCCATAAATAAACATAGATATTAAACACTCAAAGCTGAAATAAACTTAACCATCTTTGTTCAATACTCCTAGGTGACTTCCATCATTTAGTACAGAATGTAAAACAATTATTCATTGTTCATAACTAAAGTCTTCACTTTTCTCCGCCTTTTATCAACAATACATAAAGTTATGTTGTTTTTAAATAAACAACAATCCTATTTTTTTCAAAACCACATAGCTAAATGTGTAAAAATGCCAAACATTCAACATTTAAAATGCAGAAAAGCTGTGTATTGTAATGAATACAGTAATTATATGTGAAATGTTGATGTTTAGGAACAACAATTGTAAGTAAAAGTCTTTTATAGCTTTTATGTGTAATCAAAGCAACAAAAGATATCTAATACAAAGAGGTCAGAAAGTCAGTGGCTTAAATGCATGTGATTTATAAAAGTACAAGATTGATTTAATTGGGAGCAGTTTCCTCAAAAAGTAAACACAATATAAATCAATGGTATTTTGGCCATCACATTTTTTAAATAGGTAAACAAGGAAGTTAAATGATTGATATGGTATGAGCCAGAGAGTGTGTACTGGTAAAAAGTTATATATTTGATCTGCAACTGTAAATTGGAACCAAAAAATCAGCTCTCTGAAAGTAACTGGCCATGTGCCATACAATAACCTATTTAATTTAGTCATTTCTCATATAAGTTGAGGCGCATTACTCAGTCTCCACTCTGTGCTCATATCTCTAGGTTAGCTCTCTCACCCAAATAAGGGAGCATCACCTCGGCACTTAGCTTTAATGTCGGGAGCTGTATGCAGCTGACATTAGCTAAGGTCGATGTAACTCAACATTAGCTACACATGCGCAGCAGTTTGTCTACAGTACTCATTGATCAAATAAGACTATGGTGGGACAAAAATTTGCTTTGGAGCAGGAGCATCGATAAGAGGACTCGTTAATGTCGAGGGCATACTATATCGATGGTTCATAAAACTTAGAACCCAGAGCCATATATAAAGATGGTTTTAAATATGGATCTGTTAGATCCGGTGCTCGAGTGGAACCGGTTTTCAATCCCCATCCGAGGCAGGTTGCTAACGTTAGCTAGCGAGCTTTGCTAAACATCACTCTTACACATAGCTTACCTTTCTCTGTGCTTTCTTTCTAAGTGATGATAAAAGTTTGAAGTAGTCCCTACCGTCTTTGAAATCGAAACACTGCAGCATTTACAAGAAGCTGTATGCTTTCTTCTGGATGTTGTTTTACAAATATATTCTTTATGATTTTTGTAGCTGAATTGTATTACTGAAGATTTTGCAGGGTTAGTGTGTGTATAGAAGTGTGTTTGTGATATGAGGTGGTGTGTGTATAGAAGTGTGTTTCTGATATGAGGTAGTGTGTGTGTGTGTAGAAGTGTGTTTGTGATATGAGGTAGTGTGTGTATAGAAGTGTGTTTGTGTGTTATGGGGTAGTGTGTGTATAGAAGTGTGTTTGTGTGTTATGGGGTAGTGTGTGTATAGAAGTGTGTTTGTGTGTTATGGGGTAGTGTGTGTATAGAAGTGTGTTTGTGTGTTATGGGGTAGTGTGTGTATAAATGTGTGTTGTTGATATGAGGTAGTGTGTGTATAGATGTATGTTGTTGTTATGAGGTAGTAAGGCACTTTCCACTCTCTAGTAACACATAGCAGCATTATTTTTTCATGTTTTTGTATCGACCAAAGAAACTGGGCAGTTACAACACAATGGACATCAGAGAGGCATATTTTTTTCTCTTTTATCCTCTCACCCTTCCTATAAACAGGCCAACCACCCAAATCCTCCCTGAACAACAAACATTATAACAATTTTCCAAAACAACAAACATTATAACCATTTTCCAAAACCATTTTCCACGTACATTTTGGCAAAGTTATTTAACAGGGACACTTTGAAAACATCTGTATATGTTCCTGAACCCAATGATATTGATGTTATGCATTTTCCTACTGATAAAATTAAATGAAATTGTATTTAAGAGATGTGGAACAATGATGCAAACATAACATAATGGTATAGCTTCAGGACTTGTGTTTTATATACACAAAATATTGAATAACCCTGTAGACAATGTGTCCCTTCAGTTCCAGTTCCAGTGCCAGTGCCAGTGTCTGGGAAAACACTGTAGCTTTGTTCCACCACAGTGATGGATCCAATGGTATGAGCTGTCTCCCACGCAAATGGTAGGATGAACTGACAGACTGAGAATGACTGGCCATCTTTCATTAACTGTCATTACATAACATCACAATTATTCTGGGCTGTGCTGCAGTTAGGAGAACAATATATATTTTATGTTGTTCTGCTTACAGATAAACAAATAATAAATAATAATTACCAATCTACTGAGTACTGAACTACGATAACAGGTTATGAAATAGGGCAGTGTCAACAGATCCAGACTGGCAACATGACTGATAATTATTGATAATGTTTAATTCCAAACAACACAACACCAGAACACCTCCCACACCATTAAAAAACCCAAGCAGAAGATGTTCTTCCTGAGGACACTGAAACACAATGAGCACCCTGACATACTGCTGTGCTGCGTTGTACCCCAGCTGCACAGCAGCAGAAAGAAAACACCTCACACCCCGGACACTCCCTGTTCACCACCCTCCCCCCAGGCAGACTGAGAACCCCCAGCACACACACAAACACACTATGCAACAGCTTCTTCCTTAGAGCTGTGAAAATACTACTTTTAGTAGTAATATTTATAGGATAGCATCTTGCAGTTGATTTGTGGGATACACATCCAGGGCATGAAGTTCCCATTCCACCACATCCCAAAGATGCTCTAATGGGTTTAGATCTGGTGACTGTGGGGGCTATTTTAGTACAGTGAACACATTGTCATGTTCAAGAAACCATTTTGAAATTATTCGAGCTTTGTGACATGGTGCATTATCCTGCTGGAAGTAGCCGTCAGAGGATGGGTACATGGTGGCCATAAATGGATGGAAATGGTCAGAAACAATGCTCAGGTAGGTTGTGGCATTTAAACAATGCCCAATTGGCACTAAGGGGCCTAAAGTGTGCCAAGAAAACATCCCCCACACATTACACCACCACCACCAGCCTGCACAGTGGTAACAAGGCATGATGGATCCATGTTCTCATTCTGTTTACGCCAAATTCTGACTCTACCATTTGAATGTCGTAACAGAAATCGAGACTCATCAGACCAGGCAACATTTTTCCAGTCTTCAACTGTCCAATTTTGGTGAGCTCTTGCAAATTGTAGCCTCTTTTTCCTATTTGTAGTGGAGATGAGTGGTACCCAGTGGGATCTTCTGCTGTTGTAGCCCATCTGCCTCAAGGTTGTGCGTGTTGTGGCTTCACAAATGCTTTGCTGCATACCTTGGTTGTAACGAGTGGTTATTTCAGTCAAAGTTGCTCTTCTATCAGCTTGAAGCAGTCGGCCCATTCTCCTCTGACCTCTAGCATCAACAAAGCATTTTCGCCCACAGGACTGCCGCATACTGGATGTTTTTCCCTTTTCAAACCATTCTTTGTAAACCCTAGAAATGGTTTTGAGTGAAAATCCCAGTAACTGAGCAGATTGTGAAATACTCAGACCGGCCCTTCTGGCAACAACAACCATGCCACGCTCAAAATTGCTCAAATCACCTTTCTTTCCCATTCTGACATTCAGTTTGGAGTTCAGGAGATTGTCTTGACCAGGACCACACCCCTAAATGCATTGAAGTAACTGCCATGTGATTGGTTGAGTAGATCATTGCATTAATGAGAAAAATTGTGGAAAGACTGTCTTTCAATTGCTCCAGTGTATTGTTTATACATTTTTTCTGATGGCTTAAGCACATTTTTAGTAACCATTGACTATTTTTGGGGAACTCTACACACAAATAAGAAAACCGTTTACCAAATCAGCAAATGATTGTAGTTCTCTTGCAAAAGCTAATGAACCTTGCTTAACTCTTCAAACCTTTGTAAAAATGGTGTTATCGTATCAAACAGTTAACACAAGCCATCACATTAATAAGCACACAATGCGCCAACTACACAATGATGGTATGAATAAAAAACACATCTGCCTTTTGCTTTCTCTGTGCTTAAGGTAGGCTATGTCCGTTTGAGGTCATACTTCTGTCATAGTTCTGTAAACACACAGGGATCCAAACTTCAAGTATTGGTGTTCACACACAAAAAACAAACACAAGTGTTTTTTTCCAAATCAGAACGCAGAATAGTAATTTCACTGAGAAGAAAAAAAATTAAAAGAGTCTACATCGTGTCGTCTCTCTGGGTCTGGCCACAAAATATTGTCTACATCACATTCAATGTCCTCTAGTCCAAGACACCAGGGAAAATATCTTCTAGAATGCTGTATCCTGCCCTGACATGATGCCTGGTCAATATCCCCACATGCCTCCTCCATTGCCTGTAAAAAGGGCTTTGCATTGATGGGGATGACGGTCATAGACCTTCCAGCACCAGGCAGAGAAGAACTCTTCAATTGGATTCAAGAATGGAGAGTATGGGGGAGGTTGAGTACAGTGAAGAGTGGGTGATCTGTAAATCAGTTGAGGACCATAACAGCCATATGGAATTTACAGTTTTTTCCAACTGCTTACACACGTCTTCTATTTCTCCTTTTTTCAAAACTCTACACACAATTCCCAAAACTGTACACACAAAATGCATAATGCCTCACATCTATTTCAAAATGTAACTCTGCATTCAAAATGCCATAAACACATGTCAGAATGAAGCATTTGCATCAAATGGCAAACACTTTTTTTATAATAGTACATTTTTGGATATACCATGTAAACACTGTTGTTCTAAATCTAAAGCTCTTCTGGCATTCATTATCCTAAATGTAAAGTTCCATTCAATTTTCTAGTGCAAGTAAATCTGTTGAGGGGTTGAAACAGTAAAAACCAATGAGATGGTGGAACAGAATTTTTGCAAAACATTACTCTAATTTCCATAACACAGAATAGAAATACAAAACCATATGCCATTTGCAAATATGTACAGAAACCATAAATATATGTAAATCACAAGTAGAAGTAATATAGGAAAGAAGCTGTGTGGAGTGTTTTGGTTTCTACACACCAGTGCTAAGGTGCATCTTTCCTCTGGTCTGGTCTGGACACAATACTTCATCTACATCACAGGCTGTAACACCCGTGCTACGGTGCATCTCTCCTCCTATGGGATTACAGTTTTTTCCAATTGCTAAAACACAAAATGCATAATTTGGCTCATCGAGTCAAAACTCAACACACAAGAATGCTTTACACAACACTTGAAGATTAACATTGAACTGCCATTCTAAAATCAAAACTGCCATTCTGCAATCAAAACTGCCATTCTGCAATCAAAACTTAACACTCTGACTTCAAAAGGCCCTCTTCAGATCAATAGTTAACACACATGCACATGAACAACAAACAGTCAAACAGACACAACACACTGGTCAACTTTACTCAAGACCCTTCTGTCATTTGTAGTTTTTAAACCGTTTTTATTCCCGTAACCAAGCCTCAGTGATACATTGTACAGGTAGTAAAACAACTCCTATTACAAGTGGAAACTGACATTATCCCAGATGACAACGAACATGGGCTGCCCTGGTTGGTCCTATGTGACCGCGGCATGTAGTGCATGCAGAAATGTCAGTATGTGTGCAGTGTTGTAGGGACCCAGGGTGGCATGGTGATGGAGGACCCCCTGACCACTAAGGGCTATACACATGGTGATGTTGCCCCCGCACTGCCCGGTGACATTCTCGATGGCCCTTTGGCGGATGATGTTTCAGTCCCGATGTCTGGTTTTTACCAGCGTCTCTTCCTCTATCTTCTCTCCCTCTGTCCTCCCCGTCTCTTCCTCGTTCTCCTCTCTCCTTCATTCTCCATATTCACGATTGTCTCACGACAGGTGCTCATACCTGAATTATATAGTGACTGATTGGTGTTCAGTTACGGGTTAAGTGTTTTACGATGTGTGCGGGAGTGTTGCTAATGTCATGTGTGTTTTAACTATTGAATGGACGTGCTGACTGCAGAGTGT
>JACXGM010033899.1:0-12138 GCA_016801145.1 Umbra pygmaea
CTAACATGTGTGCCAGGAGGGCCAGTGGGTTTAGTAGGGACCTGGGGAACCCCAACAGGTAAACAGGGAGGCCTACCTAGCGAGCTAGCACCCTGGATCCTGTCCATTAGGAGATCCCAGGCTTGTCTCACGTCCTCCCTCTCATTCCCCTTGTCATCCCATGGGAAGAACTCATCTTCGTCCTCCTCCTCGTCATCCCAGGATTCACTATCCTCCTTCCAGACAAAACTCCCATCTCGTCCGATGTCTGCCTCCTCCAGCCAGCTACTCTCAAACCAGGCTACTCCCTGTGAGTCGTAGTTTACCTCCTCCGGGGAGTAGCCCATAGCCCTTGCCTGATCCATTATCCGGCGATTGAGCCGGTCGAGGTCCCCACCGATGTCTCCTTCTCTGGGGGGGAGAGGAAGGCTCTCCCTGGAGGTGCGGTAGCTCCTTCGCTGTCTCATGGTTGTGGTTCGTCAATCTGTCACGGTTCCACTGTATATGGAGTGAGACAGGCGCGAAGGTTTTGCAATAATCCAAGAGAACTTTATTAAATGAAATGAAATACTGCCACGAGGGGCGAAACGGAATAACATATAGCATAACAGGAACACGTAACGTTAGACATTGACGAACAAGGACAAGGTGGAAACACCAGGGCTAAATACTAAAGCAAATCAGATACAATAGGGTACATCCGTGCTAATCAACATGTACACAGTCCCCTGCTGATGACGTTATTCACCTGAACCTGTGAGACACAAAAGGGACACCAGGGGGAACCAAAACCACAATACATTAGGGAGCACTCAAAGGAACATAACTAAACCACTGTATATATAATACTGAATAACACTGAGAACGTAAGACATAATCACAGGAGACCTAACAGAAAACAAAAGGGAACATAGACAGCCTCACATGGCTGGACGTGACACTCGCTGATAGTTGATAGTTGAAAGTGCAGGATAGGTAACAATTAAGTGAATGTCACTATTTCAGTGTGATTTGGTTTGCTATTTGGATTTATTTTACATCTTCAACTGTATCGGTAAGAAACACTGTTGCAAAAATGAATCTTTTACCAGTGCAAACCAGGAAAAACAGAGTACAAACGATTGTGCCTATTTTCAGTCAATTTGAAGAAGGTTGGGAGCTGGTGATGTCGTCACTTATAACTCTAATTTTTAAAACATGAAATCTTAAAATATTATTGTAACTTTTGAAAAAACAAACAAATACAAAAACAAACTTTAAGAATAGTAAACTTTATGAACTAGCATATTGGATCCAGTGGTTAAAAAATAAATTTAAATAATACAAAATATAGAAAATAGTAGAATAGCAAAATCACCATTAGCAACAAATGCATATAATTGTCACACCTCGCTCAGCAGATGGCAGGTGTGGACAACAACTGAGACTGAACTCTACATCCAGGGCTGGCGGCATCAACGCCCTTAAAAGACCCGATGGCTCCGTGGGTGCCCACCACAACACCATGGTGGGTGTATTCAGAGGCTCCGCCACCCATGGAGCCCATCCCGGAGCTGATGCTACCATGTTACCATCATGCCCTGGCTAGGCATGGAGATGAGCAGTGTCTGGAGCAGGGTACAGCTCTGCCGGCCCTCCAGGCCGAGGACCCAGCTCTGCCGGCCCTCCAGGTCCTCAGTATCCTTCTGCCTCCACCGCTGGGGTTTGAAGACGACCCCGGGCCCGCTGATTTGCCGCCGGACAACCCCGGGCCCCCTGCTTCGCCGCCGGACGACACCGGGCCCCCTGCTCCACGGCCTGACCCTGGGTTCACACCCCTACCTGCCGTCCTGGGACAGAAGGCTGGCCGGCGACCTCCGGCGGCTCCTCCGCCAGGGTGAGTGCGTTGGGGGGGATTGGAATGGTTGGGGGGCTGTTTTGTCCCCCCGCCCTCCCTGTTGGTCTTGCCTCCCCGGGTGTGGAGGCTTTTGGGGAAGCGTATGTCACACCTCGCCCAGCAGATGGCAGGTGTGGACAATAACTGAGACTGAACTCTACATGTATACATATACATATATAATAGTGATGGGCAGATCGATACTAAAGTATCGATATTTACGATACCAACGTCTCCTGCTCTAGTATCGATTCTCATATAAAAAGATCGATATTTCGATATTTACTCAGTAATTTGGAGTGAGTGTTTTTTAGTTATCATAAGTAACTTGTTGTCACCAGAAAATTCCAATTATATCCGGTTAGGGAAAGGAACTACTTCTCCTTCCGCCGGTCAGTTTTGTGTGCTGTGCACTGGGGCTCTGTGACGAAGCCGGCTGCTGCAGCAGCTCTTTTTTAATTTCCCGCTACGAAGACCCTGCAGCGGCATAAGTTGTCCAGGTACAGGGAGATAATGCGACTATCTTGCTATCACTGATTGTGGGAAAGTTATTCACGTCTGTTAAGGCTTTAATTTTTAACCTGTTTTAAGTTGTCCAGGTACAGGGAGATAACGTGACTATCACTATCACTGACTGTGGGAAAGTTATTCACGTCTGTTGAGGTTTTAATTTTCAACCTGTTTTTATGTAGCCTACGAGTCTCTGAGATTTTCTTTATAATTAAATAATATGAGAGTAGTTTATTGTACTGTCATTATGCAGCTGTAATTTGGAATTGGTACGCCTACAGCCTACGTTTTTTACTTTAAACTAGTTGTCACATCACAATACAAATACAATACGTAAAAAGTATTGGTATTGGTATCGGTATTGGCGATACCAGCCTGGGTATTACTTGGTATCGGATCGAATAGGAATTACGTGGTATCGCACATCACTAATATATAAGTATATTTCTGTTTGTGTGTGTAGTTCTGGTATGTTTCTGTTGTCATGGTTCCAGTGCATAGGTACTGTTGTTTTCTGTTACTTAATGTTATGGTTTGTTGGCCCCTCCCTCTGGACCTCAGTATTTGGTATCAGGTATCTAGTTTCTCATGATGTAGTATAAGGCTTGTTTCGGCTGATTGCATATTGTTATCAGCTGGTGTTAACTAGTATTCTAAGGCTTTAAGAGCTCAATGGTCCAGAGAGCGGGGCGGTTCATTGTTTGTTTGACTGTCAGTGTATGCTACCAGTTTGCATGTTTTGAAGTCTCCAGTTCTACCTATGGATGTATTCTACTATTTTGTGTCTTCTCCACGTAATTCGAGTTGTAAGTAGAATATACAGATATTGTAATGAGTAGGTGTGTGCTCTGTATATGTTAGCCGTGTCTGTGCCGCGACAAGAGCACAGTAGTGTAGATACATATATGCATTCGTCCTGTACATCTTATATCTGATTAAGTAGCTTTCTGGAGATTTCCATGTTGTGTCCATACTGGGATCATTAAATATCAAAAGAAAGCTTGGCCCTGCCTGGTCTCCTTTTCTTTATAACGCCATACCCGTGACAATAATGGACATAATAACAATGTGTATTTTCCGAAATTGGTTACATTGTCCCTGTATTATTCCTGTGTTCAGTGAAAACATTTATAAAAAAACAACTATTTCAAATAAAATTTACTTTTTTTACTAACCCTAACTTCGGCCCACAGGAGCAATTAATGGAAAGTTACATAGTGCCACTTTAATATTAAACAAGTGATAGCAGCACAAACTAGCACAAAGACAGCATAAACAAACAAGACTATTTTGGGTGAACTTTGAACATGTTGGCGGTGGAGTGACCTCAGAATGACCTATAAAATATTCTTGATTATCAAAAGAATTACAGCAGCACAAACAAAAATGTCATATGCACAAACCAGCACATCCTGAGCACAAACTCTATTACTCTATTTTGCCAACGTTTGGTAATGGTTAGGGGGGTCAAATTTATGCAGGTTTATTACTAAACTGTGGAATAAATGTTAATAATGAATGACACAGATATAACGTAAGTAACGTTGAGGATATCTTATGGTTCATGTGACAGAGTATATTACAAAGATAAATATTTGCAGAATTGTCATGCAGAATTACTCCAGTCTCCCTAACATCAAATTAAATTGCCAATGGGAGTCATATTTCCTAAAGAGCTTTCATGTATTCCAACATCTTCCTGCTTCAGATTGCCCTCTGTGGGTTAGGTCAGAGGATAGGGTGAAGTAGAGCTGAGGGCAGTGGCATTAGTACAGGGGGGTGAGGGCCATGGGGGAGTTGAGTCTAGGGCCAGGGCATTATGGAACACAGACTCACAGCTGTGTGTGGACAGCTTCCCGCCGGCTCCCGCCGCTCGGCCACAGCAGCCCTCTAATCCTACTCATATATGTGTCCATCCAGGCCAGACGGAACCCATCCAGTGGGGCTGCCGCATCTGGTGGAAGCAAACAGCGGAATAATCTTGGCTTATGCCCAGAGAAGAATGGGTCAGGGGGCTCAGAGACATGGGTTGTGGTCTGGACGGCAGCCTACTGCTCAGCTCTGTTCTTTTCTTCTCTCTGTCTCTTTACACCCAGAGGGTGGTGGATCCTGTTCACACTAGGAAGTAAATCAAACAACACCCCCAGGGTAACATCTGCCACACAGACACACACACCTGGTTATGAAAAGCATGGAGTGTTGCTGAATCATTTTGATAATAGAGCTAAATCTTCACATTAGATTTAAGTTGGTTTGAATCGCATAATTGACTATTTTTTCCAATTAGAGTTGTGCTTTAAGAAATTATGATGTTATACCTACATGTTAATTAAAATAGTTCTAAATTTTAATTCATTTTTTATCTAACTTTAATTTTAATTTAAAACCCTTAAATGGGAACAATGATGAATAACTTTAATTTGTCTGTTCTTAAATAGCAGCAAGTAATTATTACTTTTATCTTTTCTGACATCTCTGTCAAAGACAAGGGAAAGACAGCAGACATTGAAAGGGAGTGGGCGTGTTCAAATTGACTATTTTTTTTAATTCACACTTCAGTAGTTTCAGCATACAATCACTATCAATTATAAACTCTCATCTGAAATCCTTCCCTAATTAATTAATAGAGCAGTTCTGTTAATCTATTGACTGTCGAATTTGAAACATGTCTGCAGAACTTTGAACTTGGGGGATACGTACTCATTGTTGTGGGTCATAAGGAAAGTTCACTGGGTAGGTTGTGTATACGCAGGAACATACAGGTGAATAGAATGTATTAGCAAGATTCAAATTTTGTTCTGAATTACACAATGTCTTTTTAAAAACATATACAGACCTGCACATTAGTCTATGCTATAAAAAACAATATATTTTGATGTGATGCTATATATCTTCACAGTGGTACTATCAGGTACAAAATAACAAACGTTTGAGGGCTTTATCATGGCATCTACATGAAGAATTATGCTTCGGGACCCTAAATTCTGAACTTTCCCCTTAATTATGCATGGGTTACTACATGTGCATATATCAATGAATCAATGAGTACAATATTATATAAAGCCATTTTTACTTCAGCAGTTGTCAGAGAGTACTCAGATGTAAAATAAACAATTACAGGCAATGATATAGCGTGTGCCTATTGTAACTACCAGCACAGTTTCTCAGACAATAAAAAGGTCTGAACCCTATAAATTGTTAACTGGATTAGGTGCAAGCAGATTACCGTAGGCTTTCCTGACTAGGCAGCTCTAATAAAAGCTGCAGATGCTGACCTGCTATACTAGCCTGGTGTGTTTTATATGACTTAACACAGATATGACCACCAACATGTTAAAGGTGTGGTGTCTGTCTGGACTAGTTGGCCGCATAGGATTGGACTGCCTGAACACATACAGGTGTATTTTTTGTTAAAATACTGGGACTGAGCTATATGCTGTTAGCTTTCAACTAGATTTATTTGAGAATACAAAAAAGTACTATGTGTGAATTTTAATTGTTTAATACATCATATAGTTAATTACAAAATATATATAATTTATTAAATCTAACTTTTTTTACACATACTAGTTCAGCACTTTTTGGAGTTGGTGTCCAATTGAGTGGCCTTGCTCTATTTACTACTGGTAGATTGGGGATATCTGCAAGCTGAAATGTGGTAGTTTGACAGTAATTTCTTTTCCTGCCTATAGGAGAGGGTGAGTACTTGGTTGAGCTAGCAGTTTGTTGAGAACAGGGGTGGAAATCTGACATCAACTTTGGAGGGGACATTTACATTAAATTTAAATGGCCGATGGCCCGTCCGTCCCTGACTGAGAGAGTGACGTGGGCACAAACGAGAGATGCTAACTAGCTTAGCCTTTGGCTACTAGCCAAAAACCAAACTAATGATATTGACAACGAGTCACAATAATCATCTCATATGAGTTATAATATATCCTTCAGTAGGTACAGATTTAACTATAATCTGTCACCAATACAATTTGAAAATAAATTAAAATGATCACACAATATGCATGATTGAGATGCTACATCGGCGGGACATCAGTTGGGGGCCCGCGCTACTGAAGACATGTCACATCGGTGAGCACAACTCCGAGACATCGGCATGTTGTTAGCTACTTACGGTATGCTGCACTTGATTTGACGCTACACTTGATTTCTTTGTAAAATATTAATAATGTAATGACAAGCAAGTGTCTGACTTCGTATTTCCGTCACCATGTTGTTAAATATTGTTGATGCAGTTCGCCTGCAAGCCAGCAGCGGTGTTTCACACATTTTGCATTCAATTGGAAAAAAATAATCACATAAAAATTGATTCATGCCGTTCAAAAATACAAGTGACCTGCACAATAATTAAACACATAACGCCCAACTGAAAGAACAAAAAAAATTCTACCTGGTTGGCTGACCACACACACCCACACACAGTGGGTAGGTTGTTTTCTATAATATATTGTGTTTTATAATTCTATAATGGGTTTCGATTTACCAGGTAGACAGCAAATCAGCTAGAAAATGTTAAATGGATTGTATGGACAAGGGTTGACAGTTGTATGACTTCCACATTTACACAAACTAAACTGCAACATTTTGGAATGCTGAGCACCAGTCGAGTTTCTGTGGTATTTTCAATAATCTTTGCTTTTTGTCAGTTTACTCCCAAGATCGATTAAAAAAACTTAAAAGTGCTTTCAGACAGTAGACAGACATGAACACTCTGTGACCTTGCTAGCTTTTCTCATTGACTCAAATTCAAACAGCTGCAAACACTGGATGATGTTACTGTAGCTGGCAAATGTCAGGTAAAATAAAGTGTAAATTGTAATTTAATGCAGTAATAATGAAAACTAGTTTTATATTAAAAATGTCAATGTGCTTTATAAATGTTTTTTATTGTACATTGTCTAACATATCCTTTGCTTGAATTACTTACTGGAGGTCAGTCACCAACCGCAGACTAACGACGTGAGTTGCACGCACACGGTAGCTGTGTCTCAATGTGAAGGCTGCATCCTTCGAAGGCCGCAGACTTCGAAGGATGCAGCCTACATGGCCTTTGGAGGCTGTGAATGTAGTAGTCATTGGATAACCGATTGAGCCACCAGGTGTTCCCAATTAATGCCAAGCAAACGGTGCGAGAGGAGAGCTGCCATCCTACATGACATTTGTGAAATGTCAATTAACTATGGAGCCAGAATTGCTGTTGCGCCTATGCCTCTCTCCTGCCCCATCCGGAGGTCCCATTCCCCGGAGTACTAGAAACTTGTGTAATTCTTTTGTTACCATTGTTATGCTTGTGTTCTGTACGAGGTGTCTAGCACACTCTATGCTGGCATGATTGCCTACACAGTTGCCAAGTGGCACAGCTGTCTACTATTTCCCATTAGAGGGGTATTTATACCACACAGGTTTAGCTGGTGGTTGTCGATTATTGTTTTCTGTCACCAAGTCTCTGTCCCTCCATTGGATCTTTTCAGTTCTGTATATTAAAAGAATCAGTTTCATTGCGCGTTTGTCTCCATCCTTCCTTTTTGACGTAACACTAACTTTCATTTTTATTTTATTTACGTTACAGGAGGAATTATGCACTTTAATATACATTGACATTCAGCCTTTTATTTTGAAGGATTTATCATAATACCAAACTTATGATATCATCGTTAGTTTAGCTAGCAGAATACAGGTCCAGAAAAATGCAGAGCAAGAGGCAGGTCCAATGGGTTGACAAGTTTTAACCCTGTTGTTTTCACACAGTTGAAGCATGAAAATAAAAAAACAATAAAAAACAAGTTGTCAACGGTGCGCTATGAATTCTGGGGAAGGGTAGGCTGCGAAGTGTCCTTTTTTGTATCCTTCATTTGCCCGAGAAGATGATGGGTGCATTTGGCGTCGCATTTGAATGACATTCAAAACTGGGGCAGCCTTTGTCACGCCGCGGTGACGAATGCAGCCTTCAAAGGGTGCAGAGTTTGATTTGAGACAGCATTCGTAGTACTGCTGGGACGCAAACGGCCTTCAAATGCGGCCTTCGAAGAGTGCAGAGTTTGAATTGAGACATCCTTCGTAGCACTGCTGTGACGCAATCAGCCTTCAAATGCATGAAATCAGCCTTCAAATACGGCCTTTGGAGGATGCAGCCTACACATTGAGACACAGCTATAGTCTTGTATAAACTACTGAGGGCTGGTAGGAAGTGGATCAAACCATGTTGAGGCAAAGGGCGGGGGGGTTATAAACTTTTGGAATTTAGAGGCAGGCTGTCACGGTACCCCTCCATAGCATTTGGAATTAGAGGCAGGCGCGAAGGAGATGCAATCAAACGTAGTTTATTTTCAATAACACTCTGTTAAAGCAAAACTACCTCGTGGCGCAAAACAGGAAACTAACGGTACAAACTGGAACAAACAGGCACAACGCAACAGGGTTAACGAACAACAGGGGTTAGAAGGAAACACAAGGGTTTCATACAAAAACAAACGAGGACTAATACAAACACCTGGGACATACTCAACACTGAAGGGAACTATGGTGACAACAGTATACAAACAGGAAGGAAGAACACAACAGCTTGCAAGGCACAGAAAGGACACCAGGGTGAACCAGAACATCACACATGAGGAAGCAACCTAAACAGAGACACACTTAGGGTAGCTACTCAAATACACAGGGCAGAAACTAAAACATGTACATAGAACAATGGGAAAACCAAACCATCATGCAATGCATTGAACAAGTACAAAGACATACAAAACACATGAGAACAAAACAGAACTAAACACTATCATAAAGAGTCCATTCCACAGCCACCACATGGCTGGACGTTACATTGGCGAGATGTGCTTTGGGGGTTCCTGTAGTGTAATGAGGCTTTTAGAGCAAACTGAACTTCACAAAATTAGAAAGGAAAAAATATACTAAGGTAAGAAATATTACAGTGGCACTGAAAGGTATGTGAACCCTTTGGAGTTACAAGGATTTCTACATAATTTGGTCATGAAATTTGACCAGATTTTGATCAATCACTTTTACATCGAAGTGTTACCCTACTTTGCTCACCCTGCACTGTTAATTTTTACACTGAGTTTTCGGTAAAGAAATGGAAATGTATTATTAGCCGCTTTCCGACCGCAGGGATTTTTGCATTTCCTAGAACATAACGTTCCTATAACCCTTTTTTCTTGTGTTCTGACATGAGAAATTTGGGGATTATTTAGTCCCTCGCACCGGAGTTCCTATAACTGTTTCGGTTCCTACTCCAGAGCAGGGTCTTTCCCTTTTCCATTTTCCTAGATCTACGTTGAATGGTCCAACTTATAAATAACGCCCGTCGCTTCGTTGCGTATAATACATATTATGCTGGAGCCTTCATTTTTTGTGTTTATCTGTTAAGTAGCTACTTAATTTCTATAACTCCAGCCTAGTTTTTAAATGCCCCGTTTCAAACTCCGTTATTAGGACATATCAACACAACACTCTTTTTTTAAATTGTATTGCATGTCGTTTTCAGCCTCGTAATCTGAACAAACAAACAGCAAGCCGCTGAAGTAACCCAGCACTACTTGGGCTGATAACAACCAGATCATTCGCATGCATAAAATGATTTACACACTTATCTCCAATCATACACCCAGTGTTACAAACATTCAACTGTGAAATGTTGTTTTATGTGGCGCTATGCTAAAGTCTATTGACAACGCTATAAAAGACTGTTGCGGTGCTTGCGTCACTCCCTTATCCCTCCTACCAGTTCCTATGAACACTTGACCAGTGTGAAGGCAAATAGCAAAACTGGTTTTGGGGGAGAGTAGTTAGTACACTGTAAAAAATGTCTGTAGATTTCACAGTGAAATACTGTCAAATCATCACGGTAAAATACTGTACACTCAAAAACGGTTGAACACAGTTTCTGTAACAGTGAAACACAGTAATTTTATTTATCATCTCTTTTCTGTTAAAAGTACATTACTACACTGTTAAATATACTCTTGCACTGTGTTTATAACGGAAATATGCCGTAAAATATACGTAACAGCCAACATTCTATAAGATTTCCCAGAATGCTTTGCTGCATGTTTTGTTTTTCAGAAAAGTTTGTTTTAATATATTTTGTACTTCAAGCATTTATGCATTGAACACTTTATGTTTGATTATTAAATTATAATAACAATCTTTACTTTTCAAACCTAATAAAGTCATTATCTTTATTCCAACCATTACTGGGAAGTGTATTCCCATCAATGTAGTTTAGCTAGTCATAGTTCAGTAGTGGTTGATCTACTATTGCAGTTCTTATGAATGCATGTTGTGGGTGACAAAATATTACAACTTTTGGATATACAGATTCTGATTAGTACAAAATATATGTGGATCATTATTCTTTAAATTGGATTATTGTCTCATTAAATTCTAATTCATTTTACCGTAATAGTGGAAAAAGTAATAGTGGAAAAAGTTATAACGTATTTACAGTTTTTTCTGATTGCTAAAACACAAAAAGTGAATGCTCAGACCAAAGCGTCGAAACCATAACGTTTGCATGCATTTGGTACACTCAGGCACCAAATGAATAAACACAATGTCGGCATGGCACCGTAAACAATTCTGTAACACACGGTGCAAAACACTACACACATTGTGCATGTGTTACACACTTTGGCCAATGATGAAACACTCTGCAGTCAGCACGTCCATTCAATAGTTAAAACACACATGACATTAGCAACACTCCTGCACACATCGTAAAACACTTAACCCGTAACTGAACACCAATCAGTCACTATATAATTCAGGTATGAGCACCTGTCGTGAGACAATCGTGAATATGGAGGCTGAAGGAGAGAGGAGAACGAGGAAGAGACGGGAAGGGAAGAGGGAGAGGAGATAGAAGAAGAGACGCTGGTAAAAACATCATCCGCCAAAGGGCCATCAAGAATGTCACCGGGCAGTGCAGGGGCAACATCACCATGTGTGCAGCCCTTAGTGGTCAGGGGGTCCTCCATCACCATGCCACCCTGGGTCCCTACAACACTGCACACATACTGACATTTCTGCATACACTACCTGCCGCGGTCACATAGGACCAACCAGGGCAGCCCATGTTCGTTGTCATCTGGGATAATGTCAGTTTCCACTGCCCCCTTATTTCCCGGTCCTCAACCTGATAGGGGAATTATTTTCGCCATGGCGGTGGAAGGTCTATGACCGCCTACACATGCACGCGTGCCACTCCTGCGAGCAATGGAGGAGGCATGCGGAGACATCGAGGTGTATGGCGAGTGAAAAGGGCGAGGTGGGCTCAATCCACGGGTGGACACGCCACCCCCGGCAATATTTTCCCGTTGCCTGCCAAGGGAGAACATCGCCTATGATGTGGACGAGGTGACGTGGCCCGACCCCAATCGACGGAGTGATCCCTGACTTGTAATGGGAGTTGTTTTACTACCTGTACAATGTATCACTGAGGCTTGGTTACGGGAATAAAAACGGTTTAAGACCACAGTTGGGCCTTCTACATATTTAGTTAACTGTGATGAAAATGCATGGTGGACTTCCGGTGACGCCATGGCCGTGTTAGCAGCCTGACTTTTAAGCTCCCGGAGGAGAACCTTTAAAAACTAGCCAAACCTCAAATATACTTCTTCCTTTCTACAAAATCCACTCACAATAATTAACCACAATGGCCAGTGGCCGAAAAGACACAGAAAAGAAGGGAAAACTACCGAAAAAAGACGAGCAACTACATTCGAAGGACGAGGGTGAAGAGAGTA
>JACXGM010033900.1:0-12138 GCA_016801145.1 Umbra pygmaea
ATGTATATTTTGTTGTTTTTATGTGTAAAAGCATGTAAACTATAATGAATAAGGCTTTTTATTACTTATTTTCAAGCCCCCAGGGCTCCTGGACCAGTGTGCAAAGTTTGGAGGCCATACAAACAAGTCAACATCAAAATGCTATACTCATTTCTAACTAGATTTCTATACGTTTTTAAAACCCAGCTAAATTCCAACTTCAAAAATGGTTGTTTTATGCAGGATGATGTCCTATGTTATTGAAAAATGTGTTATTTTGTCATTTTGACTTCCTACTTCCTGTCTGTGATATTTTTAGTCAAAAAGAAAGACCATCGTCGGCTTTGAGGCGCGATATCTCCGGCTGTGAGTAACACACAGAGATGTGCCACCACTCTAGAGCGTCAATCGACTTTGCAGGGTTAATGAACAGTGTGAAATAGCCTATATAGTCATTCTATCACCCCTTTAATAATGAAACATAAAGTATTCAATGCATGAATTGCTTGAAGCACAAAAAAATATTAAAACAAACTTTTCTAAAAAACAAAAAAGTGCAGCAAAGCATTCTGGGAAATCTTATAGAATGTTGGCTGTTACATATATTTTATGGCACCCTTCCGTTATAAACACAGTGCAAGGAGTAATGTATTTTTAACAGAAAGATGCACCACATAAAAAACATACAATAGGTTTTACAGTTCTATCCAGCACTTGTTTTTAGAAGAATAAACAATACAAGAATAGTAAAATATATAAGTATTCAAAATGCATTTCTGCTGAAAAATCCATCTTAAACCAGCCTAAGATGGTCAGGCTGGTTTTGGCTGGTCTCTTAGCCTTATCTTATCAGGCTGGTTTTCAAGGGGTTTTGAACACTTTTTACCTGGTCAGGCTGGTCTTAGCTGGTCAGGCTGGTCTTAGCTGGTCATTGTTGGTTTTAGCTGGTCTTAGCTAGTCATTGTTGGTCTTAGCCGGTTATTGTTGGTCTTAGCTGGTTTTAGCTGGTCAGGTTGGTCTTAGCTGGTCATTGTTGGTCTTAGCTGGTTTTATCTGGTCAGGCTGGTCTTAGCTTGTCATTGTTGGTTTTAGCTGGTCAGGCTGGTCTTAGCTGGTCATTGTTGGTTTTAGCTGGTAATTGTTGATCTTAGCTGGTTTTAGGTTGTCAGAATGGTCTTAGCTGGTCAGGCTGGCTAACTCTGTCTTCTCCATTTTTCCTGTCACTGGGTGTAGTAAGGAATAATGTAAACAATTCCAAGTACACTATAAATGATCTTCAGGAGCACAGGTAACCATTAAAACAACTTCCTTTTATATGATATTGCAGGCCCTTAAAACAACCCATTGATATGCTAACAGTAAGGAATTATTATTAATGATAAAATTATTAACTGAAATGATTGTAGCAGCCCTTGGTTGTCTTAAATAATGGCAGTCTCTAACGGTTGCAATTTCGTTTAATCATTGAAGTCATCTACACACCGTGAAAACCAAAGCAAACCTGAAGAAAATGACTGGTCAATAAACTAAATAAACTAAATAAAGTAAAGTTTCCACATTGCAACATTTGCATTTACAATACACTTTATATGCTTACATTTAATTCTGAATCAAAGAAACACACCTCGCTCCGCTTCCCTAGGGGGCAAACCGTCAACATAGCTTTCCCACAATGTGCTGCTTGCTTGATGGACACCATTTTAGACAAAACACAGCCCACTGAATACGAGATAGGTAAGGTACTTTGACACATTGTGAAGCTGAATGTGACAATAACTATTAAATGTAAATGTAAACACCACATTTACAGTAATAACTTACACGTAACTAGCTCTGGAGAAGAGAGGAAGACATAACTTGTCAGGTGAAATCTGGCGTATTGTCTATACATGTTCCCAGGTTAATTTTACGTGACTAAACCATAGATTGTATAATTACTGGATATAACCATGTGTGATGTCACCAATTGGTTTGTTAAGTTCTGATTTGGGTCATCGAATTTGCCGTTACGGGCGCAGACATCTTGGTTGCTGATGTGACGATTTTAGAAGAGAGGGAGGAGTAATCTAGGTAGCTAACTGATATTAATTGGGATGTTAACGAAAAACAGTTTTAAAACAAAATGTAAAACAATGTGTAACGTTACTTACCGGAAAAAAGTGAACTGCCAAATCATTTGAGAGTCTTGTCGTACAACCGAACGCCATAGCCAAACCCTAAATGCCCCTTTTCTTTATCGCTGATTTTAAAATCAATGAGACCATAATTAAATAAATGAACATCATGATAAATTGCAGAAGGCTTAATTCTAGCGATTGAGATGATATACTAATCATGAAAATGATTGTTACCTCAGTAAATCAAGTATATTATGTCTCTCATTCTCAAAGACTATTACAGAAACCAAGCTCTTTTGCAACCAGGCGTATCGCCCCCAGCTGGAAATCAGATAGAATGCAGGTTTAAGGCACTTCCTCATTCGCGTCAATTTGCCAAACCGGATGCTCACCCTGTGGACTAAACTTTAATGAAAATTGCATATGCAGGTTCCCGGTCTAGTCATCTATAAATAACTGTACATGAATACAAAACAAACTAACCTTCACTAACAATGATTAAATGGTAAAAACTATATACAGAAGTAACTGTAAAGGTGAACATCAGAATTCTTTTCTTTTTTTATCTTGTATTTTTTGGGATATGTTTTAATACTTTACTTGCCTCTTCCTTTTTCAGGTTCTCTTTGTTTGAGCCAGTCACTGAAGCAGACTTAAAAGATAAATAATTTAGATTTATTATATTAATTGTCATTTTTCAACTAGTAAAACTTAGAAAGGCAATATAATGTTCAATATTTTCCCTTTTTTTAGAAGTAGCTTAAAGTTGTCTGTGATAGTTGTTCCTTGTATTTATTGCTAATATAAAGATAACGTTTATGTAAAGTAATGTATTCTTTATACTAGCACTGGGCGATATGGATGAAAACTCACAATATAAATATTTCATATCTGTTTATATCGATAATTATTGATCTGTTTTATGACCTATTTAGAAATATTAAATTGAAACATTTTTAGTTTAAATTTAACCTTCCACTAATTATAATCCTCTCAGTTATAAAGGCAGAAATGTCAATACAACCATATACTTTCAAATAATTAAAATGTAAACATAAGTCTAAAATCACAATGAACACTTAACAATTATCTGTTATACTAAGGTTCATAATTAGAGTACTTAAGAAATGTTTAATAAAGTGTAATAAAGAAGTGCAAAGTGTTAAATATAAACAGAGACACTTAAGACCTGAGAAGGTGGGGAAAAGAAGTTTGTGGTATTACCAGTCTTGGTGGGGACGACGGTTTTGCATAATTTGCAAACGACATTGGTCTGACTACGGTCAGACTTTTAAAAACCAAAAAACTGCCATACTTGCAATCTGACTTTTCCCGTTTTATCAACAATTTCCTCACTCGCTGCGGCGCTAATTTTCTACTTATCAGTTTCAGTTTCAGTTACTGAAAAATCCAACACGACTCACGAGACAATAATATTGCGCAACCAAACTTGATACTGTTAAATGATTGGCTGTTAGCGTGTCACTCGTTACATTGCTAGGTTACCAGTGAGCGAGTGCCTTTGTTCATGCAACCAAAATTGCTTCGCAACCTCTGGTTTCTTCCGACGAATAAAAGGAAATTATCGAATGTTTTATCGAACACATTATTTATCGATATTGATTACGTGTCTATCGCGAGACATAACGTTATCGTTTTATCGCCCAGCCCTACTTAATACGCCATTTAAATTAAATATACATCTGAAGGTGTTTAATTATGTTCTAGATATTTTATTGACAAATAGGCGAGTATACATGGATGACTATAAAGAAGGACATCTAAACATTGACAGTTTTACAAACATTAAAAATATAAACCAATGTAAAACCAGCTGACCACCAAATTATCCAGGCTGGGAGACCAGCTTGACCAGCTTAGCCAGGGTGGGAGACCAGCTAAAACCAGCTGACCACCAACTTGTCCAGGCTGGAAGACCAGCTTGACCAGATAAGCCAGGGTGGGAGACCAGCTAAAAGCAGTTGACCACCAACTTGTCCAGGCTGGAAGACCAGCTTGACCAGCTAAATCAGTCTGGGACACCAACAAAAACCAGCTACTTCCAGCTTAAACCAGCTAAGACCAACCAAACAGCTTAGGCTGGTTTTAGCTGGATTTTTCAGCAGGGATAAGTCGGTTAAACAAGAACTGATACCTCAGGGTGTTAAATTATCCCGAAACTAACCATGAGTCATCCCTATATGGGGACCAATCTTTAAAACTGAATAACAACAGAAAGTGAGGAGCAGAGAGAGCGAGGCCTGATACAATATTAGTTATGCAACTTTATCTGTACTGTGAAAATAAATTATACTACAATCTGTAGAATTCTAAATTTCTTCTGCTTCTTTTGCGCTTTCTGTCTCACTCTGTAACAAGGCTTGATGTAGTCAGGAGGCAGAATGCAGGAGATCCACTCTCTTTTTAATGGAATAGTTGTATAGAGTATGGTAACGAAGAGCTGATTATGTCTATACAATTTAACTAGTTTCATGACGTAATTGTGTACAGTGCAATACCTGGCACAGACACAAATCAACAAATTCCACATGCATAGATTAAGTAAGCAACACACGACAGACTGTGCGTTGCCAGGGAATAACCACACACCTCAGCAGTGTAGAAAGCCACGAGGCTGAAAGCCGAGTTTCACTGCGGAAGTGTGCGGTTATTCCCTGGCAACGCACAATCTGGAGTGTGTTAATGCGCTTATAAAACGGTTGCCAACATTTTATTCGTGAAAATTAATGTTTAAATTAGTATTTTTAGCAAAAGAAAATGGTCACGAGGCATGTGGTTATCGTGAAACATTAACGTACCCCCCACCACTCCTTTTACTGTTGCCATGTTACTACGCCAATCAAGTATAGTTCCTATAAATTGGGTCATTTAGATCATTTATAACAAGGTCTGAACACTTATGTACAGTTTAATTTAATTTAAATGGCATTCGTTAGCCAGTTTGCTTTAGTGATGCATTTTTTATGCTATTCAAATGTTTAGGTGATACAGACCTTACTGTCAACATCAATCAGCCTGCTATAGCTACTGTACTGACGACACTATAGTTAACGCATTCAAGCCAATATCTGTGCTGTTTTGCATTGCAAGCGCATTTCTTTGAATTTTGTTTCTGGACATTTATATACATCCATCAAATCCACATTGTGCAATCTTGTCTGGAAACGAAACGTTATGAAAACGGACTTCCATGTATTATGCAGGTGCTGTCATTAACAGGCTATAATTAATAAAACTATTAATTAGTATTTGTTCCCGGTTTTTAAATAGTACAAATACTAAAGTATTTTACTAACTGCTGTACTGCAGTTACGTTGTAGTCTTAAGTATTTGACCAACTGGTAGCCTATATTTTATGAGGTGTCAAGGATTATTAACTGTCTGTGCGTAAAACTGTTATACTCTGCGGCTTGTAGTAGATGGTAGTTTCCAAAATATCAACGTATTTATAAATGGTCAAATCTAAAAATTCAATCCTTTCTAGATTTCTCTCTGCTTTCTATTTTAAATTCGGATCTTATGAGTTAAGAGAGAAAAACTGCAAGGGTAATATCTGTTCCATTCCATAGGATATCATCTTTTCCAAAGAACAACCTGATAGTGATATCAATTTTTTTAAACATCATTAATATATTTCCCCTGAATAGATTGGCATAGTTTGGGCAAAATCAGCACCAATCGCCGTAATCATGAAAAAGCCTAAATGAATTAAAGGTACAATATGTAATATCAATCAAAACAATAACAAAATACATACTTTGCATTGAAAGAAAACATCACTATACATATATTATATATATTTCTTAGTTGTGTACTTACATTATCCTAAATGTTTCCACCAACTTTCAAATCCAGAGAAATTTGTAATTAAATTTGAAGACACGGGACGTTTCTTTTTGTCGCCCGTCAATGACGTCATATAATATAGTTGCTCTAAGTTCCAGGGAACTGCCAAACATAACGTGAATAAAGTTATAATATTTTTAACAATACATTACTTTGTCAGTGAACATTTTTTTCTGCCGGAGACGCTAGATTGGAAGGTTGTCATTGACGACGATAACAAAACCCATGATCCCACGCAACCTTCCGACGTCATCCAAGTACATCTTTTGCTATTGTTTTGATTTAGAGCCCCCAGGTGGCCAAAAATTACATATTGCACGTTTAATTAAGCATGTGAATAGCTATAGGTAAATGCGAAAACTAATTTCTACTAGTTAATAAAATGTTTGCTTATGTTTTTGTTTGCATATGTGGTTTAAACACCTTTCTGTACATTACCTTGGAAAAATTAACTCATTGCGACATCTACTATGCACAGAACGTCAGTGTTTATCCCTAAATCTTTTAGCCTATAAACTGTTCACTTGACACAGTGGTCTGCTGTCAAATTGTGGGATTCATTTCAGTCGCATTGCACTTGAACATAATAGCGTTTGTCATCAGAAAAATGCAGTTAATTTAATTCGCACTATTTTTACAAATAATGTAATAGCACACATAAAATGTGTTATTAATATTAGGATGATTTCAACGACAGAGGGATAGAGATCATTTCATTTGCTAACAACGTGTAGGAAAACAATCGTAGGCTATATGCCTCAACAATTTAGAGAAAATATATATAAAAGATAGGCAGAACAATAATTTCAGGCAACTTGTAAGTCTTATTCAAATAACCGTTTTCCTAGAGAAGTAGCCTATCTTAATTTCACCGGTAGAACAGGTAGTCTATCGCAATTCCTCTTTTTTTATAATAAAGACGTCAACTGAAGGCTATTTCTTGATATTTTAAAATATGAAGAAAGGCTTCTAGGGTTAGATGGATAAACAACCCAACCTGTGATATGGGGAAAACTCAGTGTTTGTAATGTGAGTGGTAGGTCAGACATTAGGCTAACGAGCCAGCCACCGGTGTATTGACCGGTATTGACATGACAGCCACTAGCTAGCTATCGCTTTGTCACGAAAACACACTTTATTACAAAAAAGTTTAGATTACTTAAATCCTGTGGCTGGTTAGCATGTCTACATCAGTGACAATCTTTTTGTGGTAAGTAAATAGATGGTCTTATTTGGAAGTTGGTGTTGAGATTTGAAGCGAGAGGAATTGTCCGCCATGTTTTTTATTTTGTTCAGCTCCTCAGGGGGGCGTAGTGATACTTTTAGATTACATACTAAGCATTTTGGTGAAAAGGCAACATTCGACAGTGCGGATATCAGGGAATTGTCATAGGCTTGGAATGCAATTTTAGCCAATCAAATTGCAGATATCACCGGACCCGATTTATAACAATAAACATACATTCCCTTTTTTTTTTTTACGTGATATCGGCACACATGAAAATAATGAAATGACAGGCTCTCTAGCACCCCTTCTCACACGCACAGGTTACATTCAACATTGACACACGTAGACCAGAGAACAGAGGGAACATTTAATTCTAAGACAAAATAGGAACAAAAAGACAGGTGATGCAGTCCAATATATGATATGATAAAGTGGAAGTCTGTTTTATAGTAGCCACACGGTGCATACAAAACCTCCCATGGCACAGTTCTCATCCAAGGACACACTCAATCACATTTGCACACTCGCTAGAGATGGTTTGGTGCCTAACCTCTAAAGGACTCTGCTGTAAATTACTAGAGTATGTTAAATTTTTTTTACAGTTCATCTTCGAACACAGTATATTGCAGTATTTATTTGAATTTTAGCCACAGTGCAGTGCAATGTACAGTTTATATGCTGTAAAATATAGTTATGGTATTTTACTGTGTACTCTACAGTATTTTACTGTTGAAATTACAGAAAAGTCTTACATCAAGGTTCATCATAGGATGTTTAATAAAGTACTTCTCGTTCCGGAACAGGAACAATCTGGTTGGCGAGGCAACGAAGTCCAGTTCGTAAAGAGCCCTGACAAACAATAGCAGCTGGCTTATATAGACTTGGATACTGTTCATCTAGCACCTTCAAAAAGACCCTTAGCTCTTCAGACCTGTGACTGTCTCACATGAGCAGATCAGCAGGTCACCTTAACCATAGGTCATATTCTAGAATCTTATCTTATTATATGGCCTTGGCTAGTTGTTGTTCCCAAATTCACTCAGTAACCATTATCTGTGTCTCCTGTCCTTTAGTCTAAATGACATCAAACATTTATTTAAATATGTTATGGTATTACAGTCTAATATATAATAGATAATAGAGTTATAAGACATAAATCATGAGCTTATTTTCGCAGCTGAGAGGATTTATTATTATTAATCAATTGTGCAGGCATTATGTCTTGTTGGTTCCTGTTGGTGTCATTCACTCAGCAAAGTACTGAGGTAATTGTTTGATTTATTCATGTATTATTTAGTAAATATACTATTATGTTCAACTTAATTATTTTAATTATTGCTACATCCTTTTTGGAGTGATATTACTATAATTTGAGCTTAATCGGAGCTTATTACCACACTGGTGGTAGATAGGAACCTGTTGTTTTACCCTAACCTGTCTATGTTTAAGATTACCTGCTGTCTCTGTCATTCAGTAAGCAGCTATTTTGGGTTTTGGGGGGTGGGTTTGGGGATTTGTTTGTGCTTGTTCTTTTTGTCTTTGTTTTGTTTTCTGGTTTCTGTGTAATTGCCTCTGGCAATTTAGTTTTTATGTACTGTCTATTAATTGGCTATGTATACAGATTGGATGGCTAGGGACATTATGTCTTCTGATCTTATCTTTTTTTAGAGCTATTCTTATATTATTTCTAATGGCAAGCATGTTAATATCTGACCGCAGCAGAGCTGGGGGCCCTTCCACTCTTAAACTAATATCTTGGAATATTAAAGGCTGTAACAATTCAAATAAGAGATCCTGTGTTTTATCACAATTTAAAAAAGCTAAGACCGATATAGCATTCCTGCAAGAGACATGAGTTAAAGTAGCCTTGTCCTACCAGACTCTCATACGTACATTTCATTTGTACAGAGAGTCTGGCCACTCTCCATTGACAAGCATTAACTTCCTTGAAGGTGGGTACTTTGTTGAAATTTAAAACTATTGGATTTGCCCAGAGCCACTCTGGATCTGCCATAACCAATCGCTACATTTGGTCGTGACGTACAACAACTCAAACTAGCGCAGGACATCAACGTCATCGTTCTCAGCCACTCCCTCTGTTCGCTGATTGGACCGGTAAAAAATTGTTCAGAGAAAACCCAAGAACATGCCGCAATCCCAGACGTAGTACTGAAGGAAAATGAAGTACGTAGGAGGGCGGAGCCAGGCTAGACTTAAAGACCACCCAAGGCTACAAAACCCTAGATTTAGCCAGATTTTCCACTCCAATTTCAATTCTAATGCCAGATGTGTGGCAATCAGTGGTGGGCCATCAGGGCCTGCAAAGCCTTCTCTGCAGGCCCAAAGATAGTCAGAATATATTTTTAACATATTATTCTTGAACATATTATTCTTGAAAGTAAGTTCATTTAAATTATTCCATAAGGTAATTTCATTGCTACAGTACACTCTTTTCAGTTGCCTTGCTTTTAGCGCAGCTCATATCAATGAAAGCTTTTATCCATTAAATTTTTTTCATCTGTGTTGTCTCCGGGTAGACTGGGGCATTCAGAATTCCGAGTGAATACCGTCTGCTGTTGAAGCCCATCAGGACCATGTTGTTGATTGTCATATTTTTAACCAATCAAATTTCGACTTTACCATGTTGGGTGTGTTCTTTGACCAACTAAAGCATTTCTGCAGGCCTAGCCTTACGTCAGCATCGTTGCGTTGCTGATAGGAGTGGCAGTTCAATAAAGTTCAACAAAAAAAATGTAAAAAAATGTTTGCCATCCGAACAAGAACTAGCTTACCCGTCTCCGATTTCTTTAAACTTTCAATTTTTGGATTGCTAGATTTTTTACTTTTAGCAGAATGGCAGATGGAGGTGAAGAAGTAGCTTTGGTGGTGAATGTAGGACTGGGCAGGATCGACTCTGAGCACTGGGCAAGATCTGTTATTGGAACTTAACGCAAAGATGTGCTGTACAACCGCGTCATAGAAGTCTTTTGTAAAAGAGAAAGGAGGACGGACTTCGTTTTCAAATAATGAACAGCTTTGGTGAGTTTGATGGATTTTTATATATTTTTACTAGCAGGGCCTTAGGGATGGGCCGATACCGATACCAGTACTTGGTATCGGGCCCGATACTGGGCATAAGTACTTGTACTTGTGAAAAAGGCCCATACTCCAAGTCGATACTTCCTCCACATTTAAGAGCGTTATGCTGGCGTTATGAAAGCGTTGCGCTTTACAGATTAGCCATAGATGGCCATAGTTGTAAATCTGATTAATGGAAATGTTGCAATGGAAATGTTCAGCCCTATGCATATATTTCATATTGATGATAACGATAGTCTACTTCGTCATTCAGATGCTTATAAAGCTGTAAAACTGTCTTTATTGCTATTTAAAAAAGAAAGGAAAGCGATTTAAACGCGCTTAAAATGTATAATCATTCCAAAGACGGAGCCAAAGTTATGCAAACTATTTTCCTCAGCATTTGTCCTGTTATTTTCATGTAGCCTAATATTTGTAAAATTATAGGTAAAAAATATTAGAATCCTCAAGGAAATGCGCACATTTAAGTACAGGAACGAACGAAGTATGCAAGTTATTAGGCTATTCAGTGCATACTATAACTGTAGAAAACAACATGAGGAACGCCCCAGACCAGGGAGGAAAGACAAATGTTGGTAGTTTGCAAAACTTCTGGGTGAACAAAATAGTGGTATTTCTGAGTTCTGACATACTAACGTTAAGAAATATAACTTAAAGTAAATACGATGTAGCCTATTTATATTTTGTATAATATATACAAAAGCCCTAGAATGTCATTGTGAGGTTATTATAATGCGTTTTCATTTTGAGAGATATTGAAGGCCTAGGTGTAAAATGCACGGCCCGCCACTGGTGGCAATATTGATTAGTAAGAGAATACATTTTTCTGCTTCCAGTGTGGTATCGGATAGCAATGGGAGGTACTTAATTTTAACTGGCTCCATTTGGAACTCCCCTGTAACACTGGTCAATGTTTATGCTCCCAGTTTTGATGATCCTGATTTTACTAACAGGTTGCTGGGGAGGATACCTCTGTCACACACACATCGTTTGATATTCACAGGAGACCTGAACCTAATGCCTCGTCTCCATTACCATGTAGAACTGTGAAATTCACGGTTCCGCCCGGTTATAGATGTGTCTCCATTACCCTTCTAAATTCTGGAACTCGAACTTTTCGCCATTTTTTAGCAGGCTGGCAGCCTCGTTTGGAAGCTCGTGCCGGCAGCCCGGTTGGGCGGTCGTTAAAATAGCCCGGTCCAGGATTGGTTGCATGCAGTGATGTCACACTATCGTAAAACCTGTTTTCCTTCCACTTTGGGCGGCCATTGCTTGCAGCGGGACTTTTAAGGACTTACAAATATATTTCACAGTCAAACTTGGGATCCGGATTTAAATAGTATTTAAAACCATAATAAGAATAATTGTGGATGAAGTTGCAAAACCCACAGCTTTTTCACATCTTCAAGTTCGTATATGGTAGCTCGTACTGTACAGTTACAGTAGTTGTTGAAGATGCAGACCAATAATGGCTTACTGAAACCATATGTGAACTGATTCAACTGAAAATAATGAAATAGAATCATCAAACCTGGTACAGTAATGCATTACATTAAAACACATTTACTGTATAGCCACGTTATGGGCAACAACTAGGTTGTGTTGTATTTGTTTACATAAACGAATTAGCTAGCAAATGTTTTAGCTAACAAATGTTATCCTACTGTTGTCAATTGTAAAATGCTCCCAGCACCTTGTTGTTTTTCCATATACGTATAGATATCCTGCTTGTAGTGGCAATGACTTGTTTATATTGGTGCAGTCATGGTCATGTTCTTGTTAACATTTAGTTGAAATTAACCTACATAATTGGAGCTGCACTAAGCTTACACCTTGCAGTCCACATCG
>JACXGM010033901.1:0-12138 GCA_016801145.1 Umbra pygmaea
CTGTTTTAATGTGGTTTTTGTGTGCTTTCTCACTGCCATCCATTGTTTGAAACATTTTAATTAAAATCCTCCACTGGGTTCTGCACCTTTTGACTGAATTCTTACAGATAGCTATCTGATGGCTATATTCATTTGCAGTGTTTTAATTAAGTTAATGTGCGTTAATACAGAGCAATTGCTTTCTGCCAATTCACCCCTTGTAATGCATAGAATAAATTACAATTGAATGGATAGAAAATACTTAAATTGTCTGTCGATGTTTGTCCATTCGACTAAGTAAAGCCAGACATTGCAAGAACCGCCCTCACTAAAGCGCTTTGACTCTTGCTCCATGTGTGTGAGCAAGAGTGAAAGAATTTGTCTCTAATCTAGCGGATAGATACGGATGAAAACAATAAATATTTTCCCAATACTTTTTGTTCCCTTTTGTGTTTGGGCCCAGCCTGTTCAAGCAATGCACAAATCTGCTTTACAATGTTAGTTTGTCTGGGGCAACAGTAGCTGGCTATAATACTACCTGGTTAGTTCATCATGAAGTTATTTTCATGAACTGATTTTTTTTTAACCTTAATAGAAAAGCATGTGACGTGTTACTATTGTGTCGCATAAAAAGTTAAAAAGTGTGATTTGTCATGCGGTACATGAATTGAACCGAAACGGTACGGGTGTCACAGTTCGGTGCATGAATTTAAACATTTTTTACGGTTACAGTAGTACAGGCGATAGAGTGGTGGATAAGATGAGGACTGTGTGTCAGCGTTGTTCAGCAGCTGTTGAGTATGTGAGTGGAAATACATCTCACATGCTAACGGATAGGCTATCAGTCGCAATCCCCCAGATGTGCTAGCTCAGGGGAGAAACTGTATGACAGTAGATGGTACGGCTTGAGACATGCACAATAAAAAATTGTGTTCTTGCATTTTTGTTTAGCTTTTCCCTCCATTGTTCTGAGCTCGTACTGAACCGTGATGTTTGAACCGAACCGTGACTTCTGTGTACCTTTCCCCCTATGACCTGCGGTATTAAAAATGGGAGTATGTCAACCACCAAAGAACATCCTAATGTTTGTGTATTGGATAGCAACAAGCGAAATATTCTATATTTTAGTTTGTTATTAGTATATATATATATTAGTATATATGTTAGTATATTTTGCAAGGACATTTTTTTTGTAGGTTTAATAGTGTTTAATTTTGGGTAATTGTCGATACCAATACAAGTAGGGTAGTTTGAGTACAGTTGAGACACTTTGCTTTTTGATTTTTCACACTAATAGATACTGAAAAGAAGTACATTTTCACATGACATGCCACATGACCTTTCATTAGCTTGTAGACTAAAATACTAACAATCAATAATACCCATAAGTAGTTTATATTTTCCACAATTAGCTCATAGAAATAAGGTGCTTTTTGTCTGAACTTTGTCTCAACTGGCGCAAAAGTTTAGTTCCAACATTGCCCGCTGGCAACCGTTTCGCTCCATAAACCCACAGATTGTAAAAGAAAAGAGAAGCTACCATTAAAATACTTGCATTTTATTGGTTTGTATGGTTAAATATATATTATTTTCATGTAATTGATCCCTAAATTCGATGTGCCTGCAAGAGCATTAAAAATAATAAATCCTGTTTACGAATACGTGCGTGTGCTGTGCACTACGGCATGAAAAGTGGACTTTAGATGGACAAAGCAATTTGCATCGTCCTAACTTGAGAAAGATAACAGAAAATATATTCAGCATTTAGCATGAGGAATGGCAATGAAGTGTCAGTCTTAACACGTATTAATATTCAATACTGTTGTGATGGAAAACATGTTGTTTTACGTATTGAGATCGAACAGCTGCAAGTGACTGATCAAGATTTGTTTGTAACGTACAGTAACGTTGGCTAACGTTGACAAAAAACACGTTGGCTATTTCCAGGCATTTAATTGATAGTTAAAGCTGAAAGACATCTACATATCTTACCCGTATTTACCCTTAAAAGTAGGTTATCTTTTGACTTTTACTAATCTGAAACGCTTGTTCAAACCTGATGATTGCCCACTCAATCAGCTGTTAATTCATAGCTAGTTATTAGTACGATTTGTGGTCGCTACAAACGTAAATAATGTGCCCTGCATTTTCGATTGTACAAAACTGTCTTTCTCCAAAGAAATTCCAGCTAAATCTTAATGCAATCAGAAAAACAGGACATTTTAAATAAGTTATATAAATCGCCACCCTGCGCCTGCTAGGCTTAGAATCTACGACCAGGCGTAGCTCATGAGCGCTTACGTCCAGCTGGTGCAACAGATATAAATATAAAGTCTGACGTAAAGGTGCATTTGAGGTGCAAATATGGTGCAACCGGCAGCTGCTGGTGCATTGCCGTGGTGCTAGAATGGAAGGCCATCTCCATTTTGCAAAGACAACATATCACAGAATTGTTTCCTTTTAAATTAAAGAATTCCCATGTATTAGAGGAACGAGTATGTGCCGCCTTGCCCTTTTTGAAAGTCAGAGGAGCCACTCGTGTTGCTGTTACACTCCGGCGCCGCTATCTTTGTTTTGGGTCTGACGAATCGACGCGCATGTTTTTTGTCTACATATTTTTTGCGTTGACGTCATCGATGACGTCAACGCATTGTCCCAGCCCTAATCAACGTGCTCTGTGACCTGCATCCAAAAGCAGTGAATGTGATCACCTTTGCAAATTTCAAAGCTGATGTAAATAGGCTACATCATATTTCCTTAACTTATATTCTTTAACGTAAGTATGTCTGAACTTTCACTGTTTTTCACCCAGAAGTGTTGCAAACTTGTCTTTCCTTCCTGAAGGTTTATTATTAATTCATGCGACGTTACACTATGCAGTGACTAGTTTAATAATTTGCAGCCTTTGGTTCTGTACTTAAATAGCCTGGAAAAATCCAGACCCAAATCTGAGGAGATATGGGTCTGGGATCTAGTAATGAAAATGACCCAGCTCGAGGGGTGGCACCAAGTATACATTTGAAAATCTCACTGTACACAATTGGATATAACTACGACCTATCACCAGTGGTTTTTCGCTAAGCACCTATGGCGGAGCTAACTAGTAGATTAAACTCTTGCAAAAACAGCAAAAACGTCCTTCCTAAAAAGGAACAATTCGAGCACCGTCTTCTGTCCCTTTTTTAGACAAAAAGCCAAGTCTAACTCGTTCATTGTAGTGGCCAAAGCCGTTTTAAACAACTTGTGTTATTACGATCTTACACTGTTTACTAATGACTTTGAGGTCGCAGCGCTGTCGTCATCTGTTTAACACGCTTCTGGCACGCCTATATCAGATACACCGATGTGATTGGTGCAGCTCGGCTACAAGGGCATAGTTAATGAGCAGAATTACTCGGTGCCAGAGTAACTTGCTGAGCAAATTCAAACTGTGCTCTCGCGAGAACTCTGGATTTCCAGGGTGGTACATAAAGGTGCTATATGTAAAACGGACAGCCAGCGTTAAAAAATGGGTACTACAGTTCAAATTCAAAATACCTGAGTTGTATCCCTCCGCCCCCTCCTCCCCAGAATCGAAACTAACGTGACAAACAAGATCAGCGCAATCATGACAAGCGAACCGTGTTTTACTATGTCTATGGTCATGGAACCGTTAAGAAACATGCAGAGTTTTTTTAGGTTGTGTAGAATCTCTATGATCTCGTTCGTTTGTTTGCTGCTTCCATGGCTGTAGCGCGCTGGGTTCGCGTTTTTACAGGTGTGCCTGGCAATCCATTCGTGCTGTCAAAATGGGCAGTTGATAACAACACACAGGCCAAAACATAAACATATAAATACTGTCACGGAACGTACTTTTCCAAAAGAAAAAATACTGACATTAGCATTGTTTTCAGAAAATATAGTATTTCAGCTTAACATGTTTCCTTAATATCTGATAAGGCATTGGCATCATTTTTGGATTTATTACAGTACATGTATTGCATATAGTGCCTTTAAATGTGCGCGTTTCCTAAAAATAATAATAAATGTGCGCGTATATACGTTTCTAATATACGCATGTATAATTTTACAATTATTAGGCTGCATGAAAATGGCAATGAGAAGTGATTTTTCAAATAGCACCATTTGAACTCTACTGGAGAAAAATTCTGAGGAAAATAGTTGATTCTACAGTGTTTAATAATAGGCACGCGTGGCTCCGTCTTTGAAATGATGTGCATTTTAGGCGGTGATTTTGTGTGCAACAAATCACCTCATATTGCAAGGAAGCATTATCCCATTGAAATCACTTTTCTTTTTTTAAATGGCAATAAATGCAGTTGTACAGCTTTATAAGCTGGTCTCTGAAAGAGGAAGTAGACTTATCATCAATATGAAATACATGCATGGTGCTGGAATACAACTACAGTTCCATTTAAACATTTACATCAATCAGATTTACCAGTTCGTTGGTATTGTTCCAATCATTATATGTTTGAGCAACAAAACTGTTTCCTATCTATATACTGCGTTGTACAGTAGGCTACTATTCCCTCTCTGTCACTTTAAGAAAACAACTATTGCCATCTATGACTAATCTGTAAAGAGTTGCGCAGCATAATGCTCTTATATTTGTAGGAAGTGTCAGCTTGGAGTATCGGGCCTTTTTCACAAGTAGGAGTACTTCTGTCCAGTATCGTCCCCGATACCAAGTACTGGTATTGGCCCATCTCTAGTAGCCAGGCCAAGTAATTTGTTTGAAGGAAATAAATATTTAATGTAATGCATGTTTTATAGTCCTTATTTACTGTAAAAAACACAATGTTTTTCAATTGAGATGTATATTTGGGAAAATTTGGGAAGTGAAGAGTGCAGTTAGAGTGCTGTTTTTTGTTATCAGAGAATCTTAGCTGGGTAACTATAAACATGTTTTATTCATTTTTGTTGTAATTGAAACAGGGCAAACACTCACCTAAAGGATTATTAGGAACACCATACTAATGCTGTGTTTGACCCCCTTTCACCTTCAGAACTGCCTTAATTCTACGTGGCATTGATTCAACAAGGTGCTGAAAGCATTCTTTAGAAATGTTGGCCCATATTGATAGGATAGCATCTCGCAGTTGATGGAGATTTGTGGGATGCTCATCCAGGGCACGAAGCTCCCGTTCCACCACATCCCAAAGATGCTTCAACTGCCCAATTTTGGTGTCCTCTTGCAAATTGTAGCTTCTTTTTCCTATTTGTAGTGGAGATGAGTGGTACCTGGTGGGGTCTTCTGTTGTAGCTCATCCGCCTCAAGGTTGTGCGTGTTGTGGCTTCACAAATGCTTTGCTGCATACCTCGGTTGTAACGAGTGGTTATTTCAGTCAAAGTTGCTCTTCTAACAGCTTGAAGCAATCGGCCCATTCTCCTCTGACCTCTAGCATCAACAAGGCATTTTCGCCCACAGGACTGCTGCATACTGGATGTTTTTCCCTTTTCCGACACTTAGAGGAAATGTTTCGCAAATGTGCGCATCATATCTTAATCACTTTCAGGGGTCACCAACCCTGGTACTGGAGAGCTACCAATCTGTAGGTTTTCACTCTAAACTAGGGCAGGGCGATATGGCTGAACTCTATCACGCTTTATAAGTGTTTCATATCGGTCTAAATCGATAATTATTGATCTGTTTTATGACCCATTTAGAATAAGGAGCAGGAAAAAAATATTAAATTTAAACATTTTTATTTTAAATTTAACCTTCCACTGATTATAATCCCCTCAGTTATAAAGGCAGAAATGTCAACACAACCATGGAAAACACCCAAATAATTAAAATGTAAACATAAGTCTAAAATCACAATGAACCCTTAACAATTATCTGTTACACTAAGGTGAAAAATTAGAATACTTAAAAAAATGCTTGTGTAATAAAATAGTGCAAAGTGTTAAATATAAACAGAGTTTATGATACTACCAGTCTTGGTGGGGACGACTGTTCTGCATAATTTGCAGCTGACATTGGTCTGACTATGGTCAGACTTAAAAACCAAAAAACTGGCGAGCTGATCTTTCCCGTTTTATCAACAATTTCCTTGCTTGCTGCGGCACTAATTTTCCACTTTTCAGTTACTGAAGAATCCAACACAACTCACGAGACAATAATATTGCGCAACCAAACTTGATACTGTTAAATGATTGGCTGTTAGCGTGTCACTCGCTACATTGCTAGGTTACCAGAGAGTTAATGCCTTTGTTTATGCAACCAAAATTCCTTCGCAACCGCTGGTTTCTTCTGACGAAGCAAAGGAAATTATCACACACTTTTTATTGATCTTGATTACGTGTCTATCGCGAGACATACTGTTATCGTTTTATCACCCAGCCCTACTCTTACCACACAATGTAGCCTCATTCAGCTTATCAACCAACTAATTATTAGAATCAGGTGTGATAGATTAGTTGGAGTGAAAACAATTAAAACAGTAGCTCTCCAGGACCATGGTTGGTGATCCCTGATTGCTTTCTATATGTCTGAGATGATGAGAAATAATAACCGTCAAGACTGACGTTTACATTATTAGAGCCTTGGCTTTAGGTGAAGCTGAGGATTTGTAGGTCTAGCGCTCTTTGTGTTGATACACTAACGAAGTTGGTGTAACGAAGTGCCAACAACGATTGCAATGTCGATTACAGTGTGTGCAAAGGCTCAGATATATATTAATCTTTTTTTGAAAAACTTTAAATAAAATTTGGTAGCTCATTATTGATGATTTAATTATTTCTATGTATCTGGGTTCATGTGCGAACCTACGTATAGCACCCCGTACTGTACTATTACGTACCCTGTATCGATACGGCCCTAGTTTAATCGATATGTTAACAAGAATTTAAAGATATTTGATTACTTCATACAGTAAGCACCAGAATTCATTGGACAGTGAAATATTTTTGTTTTGTTATTTTGGTTCTGTACTCCAGCACTTTGAGTTTGAAAGGATACAATGACAATAAGGTTGACGAGCAGACTGTCAACTTTTTTGAGGGTATAGTCATGTGTCGGATGAACCATTCAGAAAAAACAGAATCCTTTTTTGCATGGACCCCCCAGTTCTGGACACCAAAAACATTAGACAGTATAATGTAATAATTGTTAATATTTGGTTGCATATACTTTGCGATGCATCGACATCACCAGACGCTGGATATCTTCCCTGGTAATGCTCTACTAGGCCTAAATGTAATACTTGTTTAGTTTTTATACAGACTCTTCTGTTATGCCATGTGTGAAGTTTCTTGCTTTATAAACATATTTATTGATATCAAAAGCTATTGCCCTGTTAAAACGCATCTTAACAGGGCAAGTTAAATGTTAGCATAGGACACTGTCTTTGATATCACCTTCATAATTCTTGCATCCATTGAACTTGTGATTTTATGGAGAGTTTCTGCTTGAATTTCTCTGCAGGATGTCAGAATAGCCTCCAAGAGCTGCTGTTTTGATGCAAACTGCCTCCCACCCTCATAGATCTTTTGCTTGAGGATGCTCCAAAGGTTCTCAATAGGGTTGAGATCAGGGGAGGATCCGTGCCACACCATGATTTTCTCTCCTTTTATGCCCATAGCAGCGAATGATGCAGAGGTATTCTTTGCAGCATGAGATGGTGCATTGTCATTAGAGGTCGACCGATTATTATGTTTCTAAGGCCGATACGATTAACGATTATTTGAAAACCAAAAAAGCAGATACCGATTAATCGGCCGATTATTGGTTTTTAGTTTAACCGTTATTCTACCAGGCAAGTTGACTGAGAACACTTTCTCATTTGCAGCAACGACCTGGGGTAAGGGAGGGAGAGGAGGGGGAGAGGGGAATGAATGAGCCAATTGAGAATTGGGATGATTAGGTTGCCACGATGGTATGAGGGCCAGATTGGAAATTTGTCCAGGACACCCGGGATTAACACCTGTACTCTTATGAATAGTGCCATGGGATCTTTAGTGACCACAGAGAGTCAGGACACCCCATTTTTTAACGTCTCATCCGAAAGACTGCACCCTAAGCAGGGCAGATGTCCCCATCACTGCCCTGGGGCATTGGGAATGATTTTTAGACCAGAGGCAAGAGTGCCCCCTACTGGCTCTACAACACCACTTCTAGCAGCATTAGTCTCCCATCCAGGGACTAACCAGGCCCAATCCTGCTTAGCTTTAGAAGCAAACCAGCAGTGCAATACAGGGCAATGTATTCTGTTACTACTGAATCATGCCTTCGGTCAAATGTTGAAGAGTCTCATCCTTTTTTATGCCGATGCCAAAATTGTCTTTTTGACTAATTAAAACAGTTTCTACGACCATTGCACTGATAACAAATGAGTTAAGCATATGAGTAAAGTAATAACATTTTATTAACTGCTTAAACTGGCAATATGCAGCACTCGACTCAAGGCAACGTTCATCTGCATAGTAATTTTCTGTAAAGCGAAAAACATTGTTTTTGTAAACGACATTGCTTGTTGTTTTAGACAGGTCAGCGGTGTCTACGTTCTGGCTTTTTGTATGACATCACAGAGGTTGCGTTAACGCAGGATTTTGGTATGCAGAAAAATAAATAAATGCTGAAGAAATGTTGTCTTCTGTTCTGAAAACAGGTATATTGACCATGAGATTCCATTTAAATTTGCAAGCTCTAACTTTTTATTGTTCACCGAGTTATCTCAATTTTTATCCTCAAGGAAACACGCAAATTCAAATACAGAACCGAACAATATTTGGCCACTGAATTTCTGCGTTTTTAACATTGTTCAGCGGTCTGCTTTATCCCAGGCGACAGGGTGGGAAGGCTGCAAGTTATTAGTCATGACATACTGCTGCATCACATTAATAAACCTTTTGGAAGGAAAGACAATGTTGGCAGTTTGCAACACTTCTGGGTGAACATAATAGTGCAAGTTAGTATTGACATAGTAACGTTAAAAAATATACCTTAATGGAAAAATGACAGCTAATTTTGTACTTATGATAATAAAACAAAATATATTAATGGACTATTATATGGTTACAATCCATTATCCCTGTTTGGAGAAAGTCTCTCCCAATTCCCTCTACTCTTGCCTTGTCGACAGCTCCGGAACTCATTGGACAAATCCGTGGGATGATGATGGGCAAGCACATGGTTCATCCAACCACATTTCCCCCAGCCGGCAAATCTTTTTTAGACTGCAAATCCAACACGGAAGCTTTAAGTCAGATCATGCATGGGATATGATTACGTTCACTAACTATATTTCCACAATTTAACCCACATGTGCCCTGGAGAGCGGCATGGCAGGATACATAATCTGATTTATCTAACCCAAATCTCAGGCAGCGCTTTGAGATATTTGTATCTTACACAAAACATCTGCAATGCTTAGTGCAAATGCAAATGCAAACATACGCTGCTTTTGAATTTGCTTTCACAAACTTGTTTCACTCACTACAGCTAATTAGAGATGTATACTATTGATATCATTAGTTGCGGACAGCCCTATTTATTACTAAGACTTTAATTTTCTATTTGGTCGACCAGGACTCGACTGATCTCTCTTACAATCGGCTAAGGAATTCACTAGGGACCTGTTTGCTACAAAGAGAGAATTTTTGTTTTGACTAAACATCAACTGGACATCAACGTTAGCTACATATCACATATAATACAGCTGCTGTGCTTTGTCCAACCCGTTGTGAATGAACTGACGGGACAGTAAAAAGACCTTGATAGAACTTGTTTGCTAGTGCTAGCTAGTAGCTTAGCTATTGGGTAAAAAACCTAGTCTGACTCTGGAGTGTAAGGTAATTTTGACCTGAGCAGCATCACTTCTAGCTATGACCAGATTGAGGTACTATGCACTCTGTGTATGTTGCACATGCAGACAATAACACAATGAGCTCATTAACCTTAACACCATAGTAATAACCTGAAAGATTGTCTAGGTGACAAGAAAATGCAATTAATGTGTCTAATTTCATAATTTATAGATTTATTAGATTTTTCTTGCCATGGCAGTGGTTTTGCCATGGTAAAATTAATTTAACAGAAACACTGCCACATTGGGTGCCACTTTTGTCTACTAAGAACAGGAGACTGTGGCTACAATTTGCATGGGCCCACTGAAATACAATCGAGAATTGTAAAAACATTGCCTAGTCTGAGTCTCCATTTCTGCTACAACAGTCAGATGATCGGGTCAGAATTTGGCATAAACATCATGAAACATGGATCCAGGCAGTTAATAGGACTGACCCGGAGCTAGCAAGGTGTACTGAATGAAATGGCCGGTGAGTGTATGAAGTGTGGATTTGGGCATAAAGGTTTGATTGAGGTTAATATTAGGTTTGGGGGATAAAGAACATTTGTTTTTTTTCAAACCCTACGAGGGTTGGAAACTAAGAAATTTGTGTTTATCTGGAATAGCTCCGCTGTCCAGTTGTTGTTCTTGTTACACCAACTTATGCAAATATTTTTTGTGCCTTTCTTGGACACCAGGGGTTTCTGAATGGCAAACTTAAAAAAAAATGTCTGCTTACAAATGTGCTGGTTGAATTCTGTGGTGGTGATTGAGGCTGTATAAATAAAGAAAATAGTGTGCACATACCATCTGACAGGTGCAGAATAAATGAGAAACACTAAGGTAAAAAGTGTATAATGTCTGCAATACTGTTTTTTTGCTCAAAGTATATAGCAACACAATCGCCTACACCGGAAACTTCCAGTATTGCTACGGCTCAGACAGTGGCAGAAGGCTGTCAGGGCCTTAATTACCTGATTTTGTGTGCAGCTATTCCAGGATGATTACTTTAGTATCCAATCACTGGTCTTGTTTTGAGTTTAATGTTCACACCTGTGTCACATTCCAACATTAGTGCCTGTATTTAATCCCTGTGTTTTTGCTGTTTTGTGTCAGTTGATGCTACTACATAAGTGTTTGCTCTGTGTGTTTATGCTTGTCTATTAAAAGCTTGACTGTGGTTGCTTAGTGCCTTTTGTCATTCTTAAGGCCATCCTTAAAAATGTTCTCGTTTGCCGTAACTTGACCGACCCTGTCAATTTAGGACCGACCCAATTATTATTATTTTTTACCCCTGTAGTCTGACCGACTTGCCGGTTGTAAACTTGTGTTAAGACTGACCTATTTTTTTTACCCTTCAAACAACTAATACAAATGCAATTAAATAATATTAATTATATTTTAGTAAGTATTGTGAATATAGATTGTCTAAGCCTACATACAAACGTGGGCTACGTTCTTTATTTCAAATAAAAACCTGTGGCATCATCTATCATTATGTTGACACCATTGGTTTACGCATGTCCGTACTATGGCCTGTACATTTACTTCCTTTCATTCACTGTCAATGGTTCACGCTTGATGGCTGCTGCTGCAGTAAATAAAATGTTTGCGGTCACCGTTCAAAGTCATATGGGTTCGGGCCCCATAATACATATAAAAAATGCATTAAAAAATCGAAGTTCTGGAAAATCTGCCCAGATCTTTTCCTATCCCTTCTCTCCTCGTCTAACGGTTACCGTGCCGACTGGCCGGAAGGAAGCAACTAAAATGTTGGTGGAGGAAACTCCAACTAAAAAGCACTGAAAGAGCACCTTTTTCCAAAGATAACGAGCCCAAGATCACATGAAATACGTTCTTGGGGAACTATTTTGTGAAACTGAAATATGTGAAATATGAACGTATTATAGGGTAAATTACGTTAATAGGGAACTAAAATTAATGTAACAATCGAATAACGTTAAATATGAACATATGAAGACCATAACATAGCGAACACTGGCAAAGTCGCAGATTTATACGCCCATCCAATTTCCCCGACCTCCACCCTAGCAAGAGTTCAAATCCAGACCAACACTTTGTGCTTTGTTCTCTATTGCAGCGTGATGCAGACAGGCGATTGTCCGTTTTTTTGTAACGTTACAGGCGATTGTCAGTTTTTTGTAATGTTGACCCTAACCTTAATCCAGTGTTTCTCAAACTTTTTTTGCCATTCCGCACATTGGAGATAGGAAAGGGTTCCGAGCCCCATCTGTCCACAATCGCCCCAACAAAATGGTAAAAAACTAAGCTTTGAGTTTAACAGTTAAAATTATTTTTATTAACATAATAATTTAAAAACATAACTTCAGCATTATACATTTTT
>JACXGM010033903.1:0-12137 GCA_016801145.1 Umbra pygmaea
GAAATTCTTTTTGACATGGCACGGCGATTCTATGCAGTGGGCTTAAAAACAAGAATTACAACAATATAAGAGTTTTAAAATAATAATGGCAATAGTAATAGTAATACTAAACGCTATGTACTAAGCAGTGGTCTGGAAAATGTACAACAGTAGAAGTAGTAAATATTATAGATTGGCATGGAAAAATTGCTTTTAAAGGGTTATTTGAATTCTGCTACATCAGATGTAGAGAGCATAAAGTGACCAAAGAGTGCTAGTTCTCAACAGACGATTTGCGATCAGTGTCTGTGTTCCATGTTGAGCAGCCGAATGGCCTGTGGGAAGAAACTGTTTGTAAGTCTGGTGGTCCGTGCCTTGATGCTCCGGTAACGTCCACAGATATTTTATTGGATTTAGGTCAGGGCTCTGACTTGGCCACTCAAGGACATTCACCGTCCGATTCTTACACCACTGCATCGTTTTTTGGCGGTGTGTTTAGGGTCGTTGTCATGCTAAAAGGTGAGCCACCTGCCAATCTCCAGCTGTCTAGAGGCTTCTTTCTTTCATCCAGTTGAGGGACGCCCTTTTTGTATCCTTCTAACTTGTGCCTTTCCACAACTTTGTCCCAGAGCCTTTTAGAAAGCACATCAAGGTGTGCATAATTATTAGACAGCTTCTGTTCCTCAGGCAAAATGGACCAAAAGACAGATTTAACTGACTGTCACAAATTGTAAAAACTCCTTTAGAGGTATGCAGCACTCTTGAAATTGTTAAAATAGGGGCATGATTGATTGACTGTTTTGATTGATTTCGTTTTTATTTTGAATGTGTAAAGGAAAACAGAACAAGCAGTTCATACAGAAAATAAAAACAAAAATACCATGTCTGAAAAGGCGTGGGAAGAGTGTACACTTATTTAATCCCACCCCTTCCCCATAATTTATCTTTAGTTATCTAGTTTACATTTATTTAATCCCACCCCTTCCCCATACTGTATCTTCAGTTATCTAGTGTACACTCATTTAATCCCACCCCTTCCCCATAATTTATCTTTAGTTATCTAGTGTACACTTGTTTAATCCCACCCCTTCCCCATAATTTATCTTTAGTTATCTAGTGTACACTTATTTAATCCCACCCCTTCCCCATAATTTATCTTTAGTTTTCTACGATAACTATCAACAAACTATCAACAAACTATCAACAAACCCTCTTCTGATAAGAATCTAAGCACATAGTTTAAGAGTAGGTGCAAGTTTAGAATGTTTTAGGGAAGGGTTCATCAACTCCGGTCCTGGAGGGCTGAAACACTTCTGATTTTTGGTTTCTCTTTCTAATAAGGGACTGGTTTATACCTGGGAAAGCAGGTGATTGCAATGAACTACTAGGTAAAATAAAAAATGTGAAGTGTTTCAGCCCTCCAAACAATGACAATCAAACATTTGTAAGTCTTTTTAAACTGTTTCATGCATGAACATTGCTTGAGTTCCTTCGTCATTCCATAATTTTACGCCGCAGACAGAAAGAAAACATTTCTTGCACATTTACAGTCCTGAAACTAATTAATCCCCTTAAACTATAACTCTCACATCGTTGAGTTAAACTTTTGAGTAATTTCTTTTTTACTTTAAACATTAATTGTGCCATTTGAAATTTAACCAGGTCTGACAATTTTAATATGTCTAGCTGTATGAACAGATGACTTGTATGCTCCATGTAACCAGTATTATTAAAAATAATCTGTATCGCTTTTTTCTGCAGAAGAAATAGTGAGTGTAATGAACTTATAATTATTGCCCCAAACCTCTACACAATAACTTCAATAAGTTGACAGTAGCGAGTAATAAAGAATGTATAGTGATTTATGATCTAGAACCTGTTTAGCCTTATTTAATACTGCAATATTTCTTGACATCTTAGAATGAATTTGTTTTAAATGTGATTTCCAGCTCAGCTTTCCATCTATTATTACCCCAAGAAAATTTGAATAACTCTTTCTATTTCAACCCCATCTATCTGTATCTTTACTTGTTAATTATTTCTATAATTTCCAAATACCAATTTTAGTTTTGCTCAAGTTTAGGGATAATTTATATTCTTAAACCATTGTTTTAATTTGTTCAGTTCTGAAACGATCTCCTGTAGTAACTGATGTAAATTGTCACCAGTGGAGAAAATATTTGTATCATCCGCAACCAAAATAAACTTTAACACCTTTGATACATTACATATGTTGTTAAAATATAATATGAAGAGTTTAGGCTCCAAAACTGACCCCTGGGGGACACCACAAAAAATGTTGAAACACAAAGAAGAACATTATCCCAATTTCAAACTGTTGCCTGTTACTTAAGTAACTGTTCACCCAGTTAGCCACTATTCCCCTGATGCCGTGACGTTCAAGTCTTTTATTAGTATGTCATGATTTATTGTAGCAAATGCTTTTTTTAGATGAATGAATATCCCGACTGCATGTTGTTTTTGGTCAATAGAATTTGTGATGTCTTTAATTGAATCTAGTAAAGCCAGTGATGTTGATTTGTTTGCTTTAAATCCATACTGATTTTCAGTCAATAGTTTGTTTATCTATGAATTTTTCAAATCGACTATTAAATATATTTGACTAAATATTAACATTTAGAAATTTTTTGAGAATTTTGGCAGTAATGAAACCGGTCTATATTTTGTGAAGTGGTGCTTGCTACTAGAGTTATACAGACAGGTATGACTGGCTATTTTCATCTTTTCTGGAAAGGTACCGGTTTGAAATGATCGGTTTTACAACTCCCTCAATTACCTTTTTTACTACAATCATATCAATGTCAACACAATCAGAAGACATTTTGTTTTTACATTTCATAACAGTATCAGTAATTTCCCCTTCATCCACTGCCATGAGAAACATTGACTGAGGTGATCACAGAACCATCAAACATTTTGTCAACAGGGTCACAAAAACTTGTTCAGAAAATAAATACGCTTTTGTATGCATCCCCACAGGCAAGTGTCTGCACTAATGACAATCACTCTGATTACTTTACCCTGGAACGCGGGACAAGGCAGGGGTGCCCTCTTTCCCCTTTGCTCTTTGCCATTGCTATAGAGCCTTTTTCAGTGGCTTTGCGGGCCTCACCCTCTATCCAGAGTGTTTTACGAGAGGGAATTGAACACAGGCTGTCATTATATGCTGATGACTTGCTATTATACGTGCATAATCCTTCATTGTCTTTACCAGTTATTCTCTCTATTCTGGAGAATTTTATTTCCTTCTCAGGTTATAAACTAAATCTGCAAAAGAGCGAGTGCTTCCCATTAAACCCAGCTGCATTAGAGCTTAAGCAGATATATTTGCCTTTTCATGTCAATCACTCGGGCTTCAAGTAGGGCTGGGCATCGTTCAAAATCTTTTGATCTGATGCCAATTTCGATACCTCAGTTTCGATACCGGTTCCTTAACAATACTTTTTTCAATACCATATTTTTTTTAATCCATTTCAACGTCAACAGAATAAAGTAAACCCAAAACCTTTAATTTCCACCTTAATTGTTTATCAGTAAAGCACAAAACATAACAATATAATGTTTCATTCTTTTTACTGACAATAACAGTAAAAAAGGTTATCCAGGCTAAAAGATGCCATATTGGTAAAGAACTCCGTTTATATTGATAGATTGCTCACCTCCACCATGGGGCCACCACTGTCGAAAAACCTAGCAAACCTTAAACAATAGCCGCTTTCCGACCAAGTAGTTACAGGAACGTAGTTATAGGAACAGTCCACTTCTAAACAGTTCTCCAGCATAGTATTATACGCAACAGACAAACGAAGCGACCAGCGTAATTTATAACCCCTGTGACTGCTCGGTGGCACTGATCTTATCTTTCCTAGGAAATGTTCCCTCTTGCTGCTAATGTGGCTAATGTGAAGCGGAAACAGACAGAGCTAACGAGCAACAGACTAGCACACACAAGCTAACACACATATAGTCAACGTTACAGGGAAAATAATTGAGTTTCGATTGTCGATCTAAATGAGCGCAACAACGACAGTAGTAAACCTATGTGTTCGGTTTAAGTAGTGAAATTACACTTATCTGTCAAGTATTTCCGAAATGTGTAATCTTACCGTTACGTCGGAAAAACAAAGATGCTGCCTGGTCAAATAGTAACGTTATAAACAGTATACGACTGCAAGTATCTTCAGAAATCCTCTCCGTGGTGGTGGAGTCTCTTTCACATGACGTGTTATAAGTTGCGTTAGATAGCCAATTGCCGGTGACTTTGTCATTACACGCAAGTATGCTAAATGATTATTGGCTCACAGAGGCTTTTGGAACCGAAAATTGGCACCGAAAGATAAATACTTTTTCGATACTCGATAGTATCAAAGTATTTCGGTCGGTGCCACAAAAGTATTGATGTTCGGTGCCCAGCCCTAGCTTCAAGTACCTTGGAGTAAACGTGACTCGCTCAATGCCAGCTCTCTTCTCAGCTAATTTTTCTCCCCTTTTCACTCAGATGAAGGCTGATTTTAAGAGGTGGGGCAACTTACCTCTGTCTTTTATTGGGAAGACAATGCTGTTGAAATTAGTTGTTTGCCTAAATTCATCTACCTTTTTCACTATTCCTGTATTTTTACCTTTGTCCTTCTTTAAAGCAATTAACCAGGCTGTTACTTCTTTCATCTGGGGTGGGAAGGCACCCAGGGTTAGTAGGTCCCTGCTACAGAGATGTAAATTTATTGGAGGGCTTGCACTTCCTAATTTTCTATATTATTACTGGGCCACTAATGTTCAGAAACCATTATTCTGGTTGCATTCCCCAGACACACCCTGGTGTCATTTAGAAGGTCTGTCTTGCACTTCTTCATCTTTGTCAGCTTTACTGTGCTCTGCTCTCCCAACAACTCTCTCCCGTTATACTGGCAACCCAGTAGTACTATTTACACTTAAGATTTGGAACCAGTTTCGTCGTCATTTTAAGCTCTCCCATACTTCCATCATGGGTCCTATAAATAACAACCACACGTTCACTCCTTCGGTGGTTGACAACGCCTTCTCTCTATTGAACGAGCTACTGACTCTCTCACCTCAACAGAGCTCACTGAGTTCTAGGGTCTATTCATTGATAATGTCTTTTGACAAAAACTCTACCAACAGATCAAAATTTGCCTGGGAGCGAGAAATGGGTCTTGAAATTTCAAAGGAGTTCTGGGACAGAGCGGTTGAGAGAGTAAGCTCCACCTAATCTTGCACCAGTCTTGGACTTATTCAGTTCAAGGTGGTCAATAAGAGTTAATTACTCTAAGTCTAGACTATCTAGAATGTACCCCACACTGAACGATGCATGTGTCAGATGTCATTCATCCCCATGTGACCTCTCACGTTTTTTTCATGCGCTAAACTGAGCAACTATTGGAATTACATATTTCATACCCTTTCCGAGGCACTTAAAATCCATTTGACTCCATGCCCATTGATTGCAGTGTTCGGAATCCCAGGGGACCCTCTCTCGTTAAGCAACAAAATTGCTGATATTATTGCTTTTACCACATTACTAGCCCGCCGCAGAATCTTGCTGCATTGGAAATCTTATCAGCCCCCCCAGGCTCTCTTTGGCTAAGCGATGTTGTGTATTTTTTACAATTTGGGAAAATTAAGTATATACTGTGAGGGGATCATACTCAAAATTCTCAGACAAATGGCAGATTTTTATCTCATATTTTAACAGTTTACAAATACTACCCGAAGATCCACCATAATCCATTCTATGACACCAGCCTTTCAAGTCTAGTTTATTTTATTTGTATGTATGCATTTGTATTTATATTTGTATCTATGTCTGTGTATTGTCTTTTATGTTTTTAATTGTAATTTTTTATTTTATTTTTTTTCTCTTTGGTTGTTCAATGTGGGTTTGTGGGGGGGGCTATGTAGTGGGTGGGGTGGAGGGTTTGGGACTGTGTTGGGTCCAGCTGGACACTTGCGGGGTGGGGGGAAACTGAAAGTATGTGTTCTGTGTATGTACATATACGTGTATGTGGTATGGTATGGTCTGCTCTTTTTGTTTGTTTAAAAATATCTATAAATAAATATAAAAAAGAAAAGAAATACGCATATTAACTGCGAAACATTTAAGAAGACTCAAATGCGAAGCTAGCAGGAACCCATTATCTTCCAGTGCTGTCATTTTCCAGAACTGCAACCTGTGTGAAAAGGTGTTCAGTGCTCAGAGACATGGCCAAGGTAGGGAAGGCTGAAACCTGACCACCACTGAACAAGACAACATCAAATGTCAAGACTGGGCCAAGAAATACCTGAAGACAGATTTTTCAAAGGTTTTATAAACTGATGATGAGAGCGACACTTAATGGACCAGATGGATGGACCCGTGGCTAGATCAGTAATGGGCAAAGAGCTCCACTTGGACCCAGACGCCAGCAAAGTGGAGGTGGGGTACTGGTATGGGCTGGTTTTATTAAAGATGAGCTAGTTGGAACTTTTTGGATTGAAGATGGACTCAAACTCAACTCCCAAACCTACTGACAGTTTTTAGAAGACACTTTCTTCAAGCAGTGGTACAGGAAAAAGTCTGCATCATTCAAGAACACCATGATATTTACGCAGCACAATGCTCCGTCGCATGCATCAAAGTACTCCACTGCGTGGCTTAAAAATGAAGAATGACATGGCTCCCTTCCTCACCTGACCTGAACCCTATAGAGAACTTGTGGTCCCTTCTTAAACGGTTGATTTACGTTGAAGGAAAATATTACACCTCTCTGAAGAGTGTCTGGGAGGCTGTAGTAACTGCTGCACAAAAAGCTGATCGTGAACAGATCAAGAAAATGACAGACTCCATGAATGGAAGGCTTTACTGTTATTGAAAAGGGTCACTATATATTGGTCACTTTTGTTTTGAAATGTCAGAAATATTTATTTGTAAATTTTTAGCTGATTGTTTTTTGTTTTCACTTTATCAGATGAAAATCAAAAAGTGAGATGGGGAAACATCATTTTTCTTAAGTTATTATTCTGCACACTAATTGTTGCCCAACTACTGGTCACATAGATATTCTCCAAAGAAAGCAAAGACCTCACTTTTACTTTCTTCACTATTCAGGTTTGAGGTGTATATACACTTTGGATTGGCAGAGAGCACTGTAATTGTTCAATAATTAGTGCTGTCAGTTAAATGCGTTATTAACGGCGTTAACGCAAACACATTTTAACGGCGTCTATTTTTTTATCGCAAGATTAACACTTTTTGGCCTGGCAAACTTTGTAGTTTTTTTCACACGCTGTTGCAACAACTAGTAACATTAGAAAAACTACAACACTACACCGGATCTAGCTATACCGGAAAACAAAAAAGGCTTGCCGCACACACTACGTTATGTTTTGAGTGGATGGCGAGCGCGAGACGCCGAAATGAATGCCAATAAAATTCTGAATGGAAAGCTTACTTTTTAAAAGTTGCGAAATGGTTCCATTGACAAGACCAAAGTCATCTGTGTTTGGTCATTGTGAACTGAGCTATCATTGCAGCACGTCCAGTCTGAAATATCACTTGGTGGCAAAGCACACAGCTGATGCGAATTCTCCGCCCCCTCGTCAAAGCCAGGCGACAATGGATGACTTTAGACAGTATATGCCAATGTTGTTTTCAATAAAAAACATTTGCACAAAGCAAGCCGATCCACTATTCCATGTAGATAAGAGCATTACAATGAGAAAAAAATAATGGGACAAAAAGTTATCAAGGGACATTTAGAACAGATAAAAATGTGCAATTAATTGCGAGTTAACTATGACATTAATGTGGTTAATCACGATTAAATATTTTAATCGTTTGACTATCAATAATAAAATTAATCCTCAAGAACACAACTTGCACACAGTGTACAGTGTCCTATCACTTACCCTGCTGAGTGTCCTAGGGGGCGGAGCGTTGGAGAAGTAGACGGGATCACTGGGAATGGCCTCAAACCCCTCCCCCTCTGGCCAATCAGAAGGTGAGTCTTCAGGAACTATGACCCCTGAACCCTCCTCCAGCACCACCACAGATTCTAAAGCAGGGGACAGTGGAAAGTTGGTTAGAGTGGGAGGGGCCTTTTCTACTGAAACACTGACTTTCATTCACGACACACTCACAGAAACCACAAAGCAACTCAACGATTGCTGCCCCGCTCCATTGAAGTGCAAACGACTACCACCCTAGCAGGCAAAATCAGTGGCTAATCAGTGCAAGAGCCATAAACAACACACCAAAATCACACCAAATCAGAGAATCAGAGGCACACACAGAAATCAGAGGCACACACAGAAATCAGAGGCACACACAGAAATCAGAGGCACACACAGAAATCAATGTGTAGGAGATTACAACCCATCAGTTAGTGTAACACCATCTCAGTTGTCAGTGATTGGTCAGGAGTCAGTGACCAATCCCAGTCTTTGGTCGGAGGGTTAGGGAGTGCTCTAGTTCACCACGCCCCACCCAGTTGAAAGAAAGTGGATCTCAAACTGGTGCTGTGAAGGACAGTGCTGTGAAGGATGCACCAGAACTGATTATTCTACTGGGTACTGTGAAGGACGTACCAGAACTGATTCCTCTTCTGAAAGCTGTGAAGGACGTACCAGAACATATTCTTCTACCGGGTATTGTGAAGAAAGTACCAGAACAGATCCCTCTACTTTGTTCTGTAAAAGACATACCAGAAGCGGTGCCTGATATGCATGTTGAGCAAAAATTAAAATGTCAGCTGTGAACATTCAAAAGGTTCATTCACAGACTCTGATGTCAGTAAATAACTGATGATAGTCAGGGTAAACACTTCCAAGGAGATCCAGAACATCAAATCCACTGCAGGCGAGGAGGGGCAGTTGCCAACAGTAAATCCACCCTTCACCCACGGTGCACCATGCTGTCGTCCTCCCAAACAAAGACATTGATTCTGGTGCATTGTGGGTAATTCCAGCCACGTAGACTTATTCAACAAGAGCTTAAACAAAGCTGGACAGCACGCAACGGAAACATCCTCTCAGGAAACTAGGAATAGATTTTGATCGGGGCAGTGCCTCATCCAGGCTTTTTAAGGACTACCCGGAGTTCGGTTTACTTCCCACATTTTCTCTGACAGACTTGAACAGCTATTTTCTGGATTAGGCCTGTCTCCACCCCTCTCATAGGTTAAAGGTTAGAAACGAGGAAATCAAAGTGACGTAAAAACATCAAACAATTCCCATCAGATTGGTTCTTCTTGTTGACAGTTGTTTTATTAGTATTATACAGTGCCTTGCAAAATGATTGTATTGGGATTATTACCATTTGTTTTACACAACATACTGAACATATTGTGACAAAGGTAAAAAAAAATTGTAAACTATTATACATCATCATCATCATTATTTACATAGGGTTTTCATAATAAGCGGATGAATACTTAAGTTATTTCTGGTTCAACCAATTGCCCTCAGATCTCACATAATGATGTGAATGGTGTTTACTTGTAATCAAATAAAGTGTAACATTATCTAAAAGTAAATACACCAGTTTCTGTAAGGCCCCAGAGTTTGTCCAGGACAAAGTTCTGGAGAAACATCAATCAGTTGGGTTATGAAAAAAAAAAAAAAAAATACACTGAACATCCCCGGAGCACCGTTAAAAAACGGAAAGAATATGGCACAACCGCGACTCTGCCTAGAGAAGGCCGTCCTGAAAAACTTAGTGACCAGGTAAGGAGAGTATTAATCGGAGAAGCTACCAAGAGGGCAATAGTAACTCTGACGTAGCTGGAGAGATCCGCGGCCGAGATGGGAGAAAACGTGGGAAAACTAACCTGGATGCTCCAAAGTGGACATGCGTGTCAAGGAGTGTAAAGGAGAAAGCCATTGCTAAAAAAAACTAATCAAATCCCTTTTGGAGTTTGCCAAAAGCAAATGTGGAAAAAGGGTTCTCTGGTCTGATGATAGCAAAATGCAAGTTTTTGGCCTTGGTGGAAATTGCTATATGCAAAAAGTACATGGTGGTGGCAGTATCTTGCTCTGGGGATGCTTTTCGTCAGCAGGGACTGGGAAACAGGTCAGGGTTGAGGGCAAGATGGATGGAGCTAAATCCAGGGGAATTCTAGTGGAAAAACAGTTTCAGTTTGCAAGATACCTAAGACAGTGGCGCAGGTTCACCTTTCAGAAGGATAATGACCCTAAACCCACAGCCAATACTGGAGTGGTTTAATATCTAAAACTTCAATGTCAAAGAAAATTGCTGTTTGCCAATTGTCCTATTTCAGTCCAACCTGACAGAGCTTGACAAATTTACTGGAAAGAATGGTGCAAAATTGCAGGATCCAGATGTGCAAAACTGGTAGAGACTTACACAAAAATATTAAAAAGTTATTACAGCCAAAGCTTGTTCTACCAAGTATTGACTGGGGGGGGGGATGCATACTTCAGTATGTAATTAACAAATGTCTGTTTTTTCATCAATTTAACTTTTAAAATGTAATATATTTAAAATAGTTTGCACATTCAAAATGTTCAGTATGTCGTGTAAGACAAATAGTAAAAATCCCAATACAATCCCATTTCATTCCAGGTTGTCACACTACAAAATAAGAAAACGTCCAAGAGGGTTGAATATTTATTCAAGGCAGTCTATAAATATATGATTGGCTCGTGAGTAATTGTTAATAATTAATCTCCAGCTGTGACCGGACATGTTAGTGACATGATGGGGGACCGAAACACGCATGTTTCGGGGCAGCAGGGGCTGGTGAGGGGAGAACAAGGGCTGGAGTTGAGTAAATGGAATGGTATTCCTCATCTGGCATCCATGTTTAATGTTTGATACCAGTCCATTTATTTTATTCCAGCTATTCCAGCTATTACTATGAGCTAGTCCAAATGATTTAAAGACACCACCAGCCACGAGTGCCACACGTTGGGGGCGTGGCCACAGGATGCTTATACCTGCCCAGGAAATGCTCCTTTGGAGCCGTCCTGGGGGCGGGGCTTGTGATGGGCCGAAGGACAGGCCCAGAGAGGAGACAGAGTCCACTGGATGGGACAGGCCGCCAATCAAAAACAAGCATGGCAAGAAATGGGAAATAATACACCAGTTAAAACGGAATAAAGCCTGTATTAAAGGAAAATTCTGTGCGATTTCAAAACGTAGCTCTGTTTGAATATCTGAAGTGCTGTCAGTAGCGAGAATAACTCAATCTGTATTGCCAAAACCGCTTACCTCCTGCTCCAGTATACAACCATTACACATTTACAGGGCAAGTTCAAAGCAAGGAGGTAAACACGGTTTTGGCAATAGAGATTGAGTTATTCTCACTACTGACGGCAATTCAGATATTCAAACAGAGCAACATTTTGAAATTGCCCGGAATTCTCCATTAAGTAAATGTACAATTCAGGTGGAATGTTAAGATTGAAACTGTATAAATGTCACATTCAACATCATAAAAAACAGTTAAAGTGATGGTTTGGAGTAATATAAACCTAGGGTCCTTTGCACCTTGACCTTGAGCCAAACAACCCCCCATACGCTTTTTTACCTTGTTATAACATTGGTCGAGTTAGCGCTATCAGACGAATGGCATAGTGCAGGCGCTAATGGAACCAACTTTAACTCAGAATGAATTAAACTCAAACCCATTCCCTCACTTCACAACTCTGTGTTTAATCTAGCAGTAGTGACTAATGATGTCAAGGGGTAGCGCTGTTTGCCCCATAGCGACAAATATATTGATTTTAAAACATGTCACACTGCTGTTAAATCTCACTAAGAGAAATAAAGGGGGAACAATGATGAAACTCTTTAATTTGTCTATGTTCCTAAATCGTTTGAATTGATTATGTGACTGACTGTCTCAGTCTGCTCTCACTCAGGGGGAACAGGGTAGAGCTAGCGCTGCGTTAATTGGAGAAAAATTCGGGGGAGCACTATGTCTGGGGCTGGGGTTCTGGGGAACAGAATACATCTTCCCTAAGTGAGAGACCTGCCTGAATAGGAAGATGGTCACATAATTACTTAAAATTATTTTGGAACGTAGACAATTTTAGAATTTCGTTGGTGTCCCCCTTTAAAGGCCAAGGCACACACACACACACACACACACACACACACACACACGCACGCACGCACGCAC
>JACXGM010033904.1:0-12150 GCA_016801145.1 Umbra pygmaea
TAGGGTTGTACCCTACTAGGGAGATTTTCCTAGCCACTGTGCATCAACCTGTTGTTGCTTGCTCTATGGGGTTTCAGGCCGGGTGTCTGTATAAGCAATTTTTATCCTAATTTTGTCCTTTTTGAATCAGAATGTGTTGTGTAAATTTAAACAACAACAGTAGATACAGACATAAATAGCTAAATAGTGTTAAATAAAATGGCACACTGGGCGGGTTTTCCACCTGTCCTCCCCAAATATTTTAGTCACCAGCCGCCACTGATACCCACTGTAGACAGACAATACATTAGATTGCATACATTTTGTACACAATATTACTTGACTAATGTTTGTTTTTATGAAGATGACAGGTTGAAAGAGGGACCTTTAGAGAACTGCTTGACTGGATAATCATGTGTAGCCCTGTGGGTTTAAGTAAAGATAATGATCAATTAACAGATAAGAGCAATGTTCTTAAATGCTTCATTCTAAATATAGAATGTGTCATTGAGAAGTGAACTATGAATTTTATGACACACTAACTAGAATTGTCTGTAAAGAAAAGGGTGAAATTAGCATTTGTTTAAGTTTGATGAATTGGGAGTTTATATTGTAATTATCTGATACTTAATGGGTTCAATAACACCGACTGCTAGCTTACCAAAATGATAACATTCCTGACGATATATACTGTGTCTTTATTCTGTGTCATATATTTTGAGATGTTGGTCATGGAGTAGAATTGCTTTACAATTAGCATATAGGTAAACGCATGCATTAGTATATGTAGAGAACCCACTACCTCTATCTTGTTTACATCATCTAAACAATGTACTGCTTATACACCATAAGATGTCACACTGTGAACCCCAGGGCAGGACAACGAAGCAACAAGTTACACATCTCACTCATCATGTTACCACGGAAACTTTACCTCCCACTCCTCCTCACCTCACCCCAACCCCCATAGATAGGCGGCCAGGAAATTAAAAAGCTTCCATCAGGCAGAAAAGAGAGCATCGCAACAAACAGATAAAAAACCCTGGATGTATTTGAACAATGATATGAGCTCCGCAAGGAGAGAAAATGAAATAAAGTGACAAACAGGAAGAGAGAAAGGCCTGTATGGGAGTCGAGATATAATTACTTTGTTTGCCAGAGAAAAACACCAGGCATATGGCTTCATGAGGTGGTGGCAGTGTGAGTAGTTGGGGGCGAGTTTATGTTCTTCCTGTGAATTTTGTTGCGGGCCTCTGAACTGGATGGCATTGACTCGATGGTCCTCCCACTCATTTGTCTTCATCTCGTTTCCTGTTCCCTTCCACAGACGTGATGAATGACGCCATCTTCGATGAGGACCATGACGAGATGGTGATCGTGAAGGACATTGACATGTTTTCCATGTGTGAGCATCACCTGGTACCAATCTTCGGAAGGGTAATATTGGACGCATGTCTGTTACACACTAAGATGTTAAGGTTCTTGGAGAAGCCTTTAGGTCAGTGGTGTTTAGGTCAAAGGTTCTTACCTTTGAAATGGTGGGGGAACCTCTAAGTTAAAGGAAAGTCAAAACATTCCCAAGTAAAAAAAAGTATATTTAAATTATACTCCAGTATTATACTTCTAGTATATTTATGGTTAACCATAAGTATGAATTCAATGTATTTAAGTATATTTGAAGTATACTTTCAAAATATACATACCAAAATTAAATATTAGAAGTATATTTAGGATAAATAAAATACATTTCAAGTACATTTAAATATACTTTTTTTAACTTGGGCTTTCATTATTTAATTTAGCTTTTGTCCCTTTTTTCCTCCACTATTTTGTGATATCGTATTTGTGAATAACGCCCTGCTTTATTGCAGCAACTCTTAGCCAAGATTGGGCAGTCAATGTTGAGATCTATCTTTCAAAGCACATTTGCTGCTGTTCTGATTCTTCTCACGCTGCTCCCTCAATCAGGTCTACTCAGGATTCCTTACATGTCAGTAGGTACACACGATTTAGCCATCTACTTTGATTGAGATAAAAAGTGCCCAAGCCACACACAAGGTGTTACTAGAGTGTGATGAGGCAAATCAACTATAGTCCATTACTAAACCTCCAACCTGGACAGTCCTGGCCAATTGCAACACCCTCAGTGGGACCTGTGGTGTTAGCTGGAAAAGGGTTTTTCAAAGAACCATTTGAACATCATTCTCTACAAATCAACCTCATAGTTTTCCCACAGATTGAATTTAAAAACATGAAAAAAAACTCTTGGACCTTTTCTGAGCATTCTGGTGGGTGCACCAAACTTCCCAACCATAGGTGATATAGTGAATATCTTTGGCAAACATACAACGCTTTCCAACAAACATATTTTAGTTTAGATCGCTACACCAAACTCCGGCACATCATATAATATTATTTTAAAATAATGTTTGAACATGTTTTAGACCAATTGTTTCTCTCCACCCAATTACACAATGTCCAATATACATTGTGTAATTGTATACCATTTTCCTGTACAATAAAGCATAATATGCCTGAACATAAATTAAAACAAAAGCTTTTGAGCTTCAGTGTAAGAAGTTGTAGGTCTAGTTCAGTTGTTGAGATTATCCTAATTTGTATGAAATTAGTTGTCTACCATAGGTTCAAATCAAAGATAGTGCCCCATTGCTAACCACACCCAAAACATCTCCCCATGTAGAAATTTCCTCAGGGGCATTTATAATGCCTTTTTCCACAGAAATAAGCTACTGGTAAGGATAAATGGCCACCAGCACAACACATAGCAAAGTATGCCTTATTTCTTTTTAATTAAAAGCAGTTTTTCATCACAACTAATAGGGCTGTGGTCCAAAGAGATGTACCACTATATAAGTCAGAAGGTTGCCAGTTCGATTCCCGACTGAGCCAAATGTCGTTGTGTCCTTGGGCAAGACACTTTACCCTAATTGCTCCCAGGTCGTTGCTGTAAATAAGAAATTGTTCTTAGTCAACTTACCTGGATAAATAAAGGTTAAATTAAAAAAAAAAATAAGCAATAGGGTTTAATTTGGAACACTGGCCAAATCAGTTTAAATCATGTTAGTGAGGATTCAAGTGAGATACTGCCTCTGTAAATTCTCAAATTTGACATTTTGTACCATAGACCTACCATCCTCCCTCTTTATTCTCCACTCATTTTACCCTGCAGGTGTTTGCCATTTAAGACAATAGATAGAGGCTGTCGATTCTTTCACATCCCTTTCACACTGCAAATGGGCCGTGATGATAGCAGTAGCAACACGCACGCACACGCATGCACTCTCTCCACACATACACACACACACACACACACACACACACACACACACACACACTGGGTGTTATTTTCTCCATGGTGTGTGTTTGTTTGTCAGCGGCTGGCTGTCAGAAGGCCACTTTTTTTCCATCCCTTTACTTCCCCCGCTGATGGCTCCCTGTCGTCGTCACATGCGCTCGTTGCCTCTTATCCGAGCTCTCATCTATTTCCCAGTACATCTATTTGGGCAATCGGCAAGCGCAGTAATGACTCACCGATTTCTGGCTGCCAGCTGAGGGATAGAGCTGTTTGCTGCTCATTCAATTTTTGTAATTTAAAACATTTCTAATGTATTTTAAATGTGTTGGGGGATTGTCTTTTAATAATGTGCTTAGTTTGTGTTATCTTGTGAGGAGGTTGTGTTTTCCATTGGCTGATGCTGTGTAGTACTACTGTAACACTGCATAACATAGAGATACCACCAAGGCCATATTTGAATGCCCTCTTTCCATTTCAACCTGAATTTTGTCTTATTTACTTTTTCAAAATGTTTTCTACTGTTAATAAATGCACTTTTCAAAAAGTTCAGCCTCTTCTTATACTGCTCAGCGCTGCAGAGGTTGACCAAGAGAGTTGAGTGATGCCGTCTTTATCACAACCTGGCAGAAAGAGAAGCGGTTAAAAAAGAAGGACAAGAAGAAATCCTTGCATGCATGCCCTTTCTCCCAGCGCCTTTCATCAAATTGCTGCTGACATTTGAGTGGAGGGTGGGGGGCATTTAGCCTTGCAGTCATATGGCAGAAGCAGGCTCACCAGCTGTATGGGAGGGGGTCTAGATCTCCATCCTCTTCAGATCTGTCATTTGCTGGTAATAAATCCAGAGTGCGGACCAGACTCCCTTACCTCCTCTAAAGGCCTTTATATAATGTTGCCTTTTGTCTTTGGTTTTGATTCATGTCTTTCCCACACAGCAGCTTGTCCAGGTGAATTGAAAAGCTCATTTTCAGCCTGCCTTCATCACACTACGGCTCCCATGTTTTTCAGCACTGCTGCATGGGGCCTGAGGATTTGTGTTAGCTCAGAACTCATGTTAAGTATTTAGCTCAATAGTCTATGTCTAATGACTCACAAGAGACCCAATGTCTGATCTACCAGTGTCAGCCATTTAAGTAACGACAGGTTGGTGTCTTGGCTGGGTAGAGTTTGGAGAAACAGGTTTTTCTTTCCATGACTGTGAATATGCTATGATGCTGACCTAATGTAGGACATCCTAATTGCAGAATTGCTCTTCTCTCTCCCAGGTTCACATAGGTTACCTCCCTAACAAGAGGGTCCTGGGTCTTAGCAAGCTGGCCAGGTAATAGTATGGATCCTTATTGGAGAGTTTTTGTGTTATTAATAGGAAACAAATGACCTAAAACTTTATACTGTACCCAACCCTCGACACACTGGACTAAAAACACACAAAATGATGTGGTAAAAGTGTACTGTATTTGTCAAAGTAAAAAAAAACAGCATTGAAATATTTGGATTTAACAACTTTCATCAGTGTGGGTGTCGTTAGCTATTGTCAATGTGCCAAGGAACCGCTCCAGATTACCAAGTCCCTTTAACAAAAAAGCTAACTAGCGGCTTTAATTTAATTGAATATTGGAGGGATTGGGACCACCTAGATGCAACTCATGTATCCTCATGTGAACTTTGTGTTCCTAGAGAGTGTGTGCTGTTAATACAGGACAATAAAGTCAACTATTATGCCACAGAACCTAGAACACTTAACGGTGATGAGTCTGAACTAAGAGGCTGACTCATGTTGTTAGCCAACAGAGAGCTGGACCCTGGTTGAGTGGGTTAGCGGTGCATTAGCTTTTGCAATTTGCAGCGTAGCATTTGCATTGCTGTAGCATAGTGGTAGTGTTAACTCTAGAGCTGTTTAAAAGGAGAGGCTGCCCTGGGTGGAGCGTTAGGTGATTAGAAAGAGTGTGTAAGTCCCAAGAGACGAGTCTGATCCACCTGACCCAAATACCTGAGCTTAGCTCCATTGGCTAACAGATACTCTGGCCTGAAGAAGACGCCATCAGCATTTCATTAGACACAAAACACACATTTCTTAATTTCCTTTAACTGTGGGGAACCAAAATGTCCATTCAAAATCCTATATTCTTTAACCCTGAGAAAAACCTAACCTTAACCAAAAGATTAACTGTTAATTCTAATAACTCCAAGAAATACAGCTTCTACAGTGTTGTAATCTGGTCACTTAATATTTTTTAACCATATTTAAACAGGCAACTTTACTAAAAAACTGTGTGTTTTTTAGTAATGCATGCGTGCATGCATGCGTGTATGGACTAATACAGACTTGTTTGTATGTATGTATGTATGTATGTATGTATGTATGTATGTATGTATGTATGTATGTATGTATGTATGTATGTATGTATGTATGTATGTATGTATGTATGTATGTATGTATGTATGTATGTATGTATGTATGTATGTATGTATGTATGTATGTATTTATGTATGCAATAATCCAAAACATTTTATTTCTGCAAAAAACAATTTGCCGTGGTCCATAAACTAATTTCACAACATAAGCTGTAACCTGACACTTGCTTTCACAGCTCCCAAGAGTTCAAGTGTTATCGCGCACAAGCATAAGTAACTAAGCAACAATGTAGACTCAGTCCGTGAGCTTCCAAAGAAGGGGTGTCAGGTTACCTGGCTGACTTGCTATATTATATTGACATAGCCACAGCAAATCGTTTTTTTTGCGGAAAAAATATGTTTTGGAATAATGAATTGTATGACTTTGACAATCAACTAGTATGGACTTCACTGGAATATGGAAAATAAACAGAGGTATGTACGGACTGATTTGTTCAAATTTGCTGTGTTCACTATAAGCAATCACTCCAAATGGATATGGACTAGTAATGACATTTCAAACATGTTTAGAGGCTCAAAACATTTTTTTTAACTTGCCCTGTAAATGTCTAATGGTTGTATACTAGCAGAAAAAGGTAAACACGATTTTGGCAATACAGATTGTTTAAGTTATTAATACTACTGACAGCAATTCAGATATGCAAATAACAGAGCTACGTTTTAAAATCGCCTGGAATTCTCCTTTAACAACTGAGTTAGCTTCCCTCTCGGCTAGCTGGGGAACTGTGCTAAAACCATGAGCCTTGGCTAGTCTAGAGTACCTCTCTTCCTCCAGCTCTGGAACCAGCGCTGACGACTCGGAGCTCTGCATATTCATCTGGACTGCCCCGTCGATGGGTCGTTCGCGAACAATTTGTTCTTTTGAAACAAATCTTTTAATTAAAAGTAATGAACTGAATCCCCCCCAAAAAAGATTTGTTCGTTTGATGCTCTTCTCATTATCCGCTGAATGCAACTGCTATTGGTGAATCAATTTATGTATTCTACTATATTAAGAGCAAATCGAAACCGTCTGACAGGTAATGCCACCAACTGGAGTGTGAGGCCGGTCATGGTGGTGAAACAACTGGGAAGAACCTCTTTATACTGTCATTGGGAAGAAGAACTAGTTTGCGAACTAATCGGTGAACTGGTGGAAAAGATTCTGAATTGTTTTGCTGTTATTTCTTCAGTTCTCTAGTGAACTGAAAGAACTGAAGACCCGAAGAACTAGTTCGCGAACGAATCGATTAATTGGCGGAAAGGTTCAGAAATGTTTCCTGTTCCTTCAGTTCTCTTCTTAATCGGGCACAAACTAAATACATTATACAATGGCAAATTGTATTCTTAAACCTGCAATATGTAACTTTAGTTTTAGGAGTAGTAAACGGTAGGAACTAGTACAGTATATTGATCCAGTGGTTAAAAATATCAACTTAAATAATAAAATATACAGACAAAAAATACCAATATTGACATTTCACAATATCTAACAAAAAATTATATGAACAAAATAATAATGTTTATTTTCGGAAATGTTATATATTGTCCCTGTGTTATTTATCTGGTCAGAAAACAAATAAAAATATAAAAATAATCTGTGTAAAATTCGGTCCATTCAGACCATAACTTATTTTGGGAGGCGGGGGAAAACAAAGTGCAGTGTTGGGAAAATTCACGTTCTACATGAACTAGTTAACTAGTTCAGTTAACTAGTTCAGTTCACACATTTTACAATGAACTAGTTCAGTTCAAAGTTCATACTTCAACATTTTGAACTAAGTTCACAGTTCCAAAAATGAACTAGTTTTTAGTTATTTTTTTCCATATGTTGCTGCAAGCTATTATTTTTCAAAATTATTGCCACAGCCCTTATGGAAATACAGACAGCAATATTTTTTTATCAGTTTTAACACTGAAACTATGATTCAGATTTTATCTTCATGTCCAATTTTGAATCTTTATCCAATTAGGGTTTACAGTTTATTAGCATTGAGGGGACAGCATTTCCCCATTGTTGCTTTAACGCTTGTTGCTGTGCATCCAGTCCACACTAGTAGCAGCTACAGCTTTCAGCCATACAGTATATTCTCAAAAACATGAGGAAAAATGAGCTGCTTGAATGGTCTTTTTTGAATGTACAGTAGCCTACAAATATTTACAATTTCCCTATACATAAAAAACAGCTATCCCAAATCCCCAAAAAAATAACCTGTTTTAGTGCAGGTTGATGTCCTACCTCCTTGCAGAAATGTTATTTTGTAATTTTTTTGTCTGATTTCTGTCCGTAATGTTTTTAGTCATTGAAAAGTACCCAACTTTGAGACGCGATATCTCCAGCTGTCATTAATTTACATGGACAAACCACTACTCATTATTTGCATTGGCATTATTTTATCAGTGGAACCCCTTCTTTCCAACCATATTGGTACCATGTTGGTATTGTCCAGCTACATCATTGCAGAGTTGCTATTTTGTCATTTCCATGTCCTACTTCCTGTCTGTAATGTATTTAGTAAAAAAGTAAAAAGAAACATGACCAATTTCGAGGCGCGATAGGTCTGGCTCTCATAAACCCACATGGATAAGCCAACACACATTATTTTCGGCTGATCTTTGTCTTTCCAAAAGTACCAAGCTTTAGTTGTTAGGCTGTACGGTTCGAGATAATCGCAATATAATCGCTAAATTTGTTAAACTGAGAGAGCTTGCCGTTCACAGACACCAGAATGAACGAGTTCACAGTAACGTTCATCAGGCAGTAATACTGTAGCCTACATTCAGTTCGCATTCGCGCAAAATATGGATGAGTTCATGAACTATCATTCAATGAACGCGTTCAGGCACAACACTGACAAAGTGGAGTGTCAAACTTGTTTTACCATCATTATATACACCAGCAGTCTTCCTGCAAGTACCTTGGCGGCAGGGAGGACTCACTGAACGAATTTACTGCTAGAACTAATCGTTGGTGAACGTGATACTTGCCGGAAATTGTTCGCGAATCGGTGAACGAATCAGTGAACAAATCTTTTTAGTGAAAGATTTTTTTCCCTGAAAATAATCTAATTGCCCATTACTACAACACAACCCTTCAGCATGCCCCCTGATGCGATGTTGCATCCTGTTAGACATGACACCCGTTCAAGCTACCAAGCTGAACCAGGGAATCCTCTACACTCTACTCACTGGATTATTTGCCTATTTAGACCTTACAAACACTCTGCCCTGATCTCTGAACTGATTTGAGCAGCCTAAATTAACCCATCTACCGAGGCTCACATTAACACACTATCTCCGTTTCAATATCCACTATGCCCAATGCTCTAAACGTCCAAATCTCCATCCATTTTGCCGCATCCTTATACTGCTTTTAATTTGCTCATCAGGAGATGTTGAGCCAAACCCTGGCCCAGTAGCCAATAATGCCACCCCCCCCCCCCGGTCTCTCTTATGCAGACTTCAGTAACAGTAAAATTATTGGGTTCATGTATATTAACATCAGAAGCCTACTTCCTAAAATAGAGCTACTCACTGCCCTTTCTTGCCATACTATATAAGCACGCACCTTTCAAAAAGTTCTGAACTAACAGTCATTATAGTCTGTGGTTCACTCCAGAACTGCCCTTAGCCATCATAAAAACATTCTGTGGTGTACCGCTTTAGCCTCAAACAATCCCAGCGACCTGCAACTCTTCAAGGAAACCAGGAACCGGTACACACAGGTGGTTAGGAATATTAAGGCTAGCTTTTTCAAATAGATATTTGCTTCCTGCAGCACCAATTCTAAAATGTTCTGGGATACAGTAAAGTCCATGGAGAAAAAAAACACCTCCGCCTAGCTGCCCACAGCTCTAACTGCCACAACTGATAAGTCCTCCATAGTTAAAAACTTCAATAAGCATTTTGCTATGGCAGGTCATGCTTTCCATCTGGCAACCCCCACCCTAACCTTCACCTTTCGCAGCATCCATCACTTGTCTGCGGTAATTATCGTACTCCCATCACCAGCCTTTTCAGCATCTTTTGATTTACCCGAGATCCCTAAAGATTGGAAAGCCCTTTATTCCCCTTATTCAAATGGGGGGGACAGTTTAGACCCAAACTGCTACCTACCAATATTTTGCCTGCCCTGCCTGTCAAAGGTCTTTGAAAGCCTTATTAATAAAAAAGTGATCAACCATTTTGAATCCCACCACAGACACTCTGACATGCACTCCGGTTTCCGCATGGGTTGTGGGTGCACCTCAGCTACGCTCAAAGTCCTAAATGACATCACAATTGTATCAACCGAAGACACTACTTTGTAGCAGTCTTCATTGACCTGGCCAAGGCCTTCGACTGTTAGTCACAACATCCTCATTGGCAGATTAAAGACCCTGGGTTTTTCAAAGGACTGCCTTGCCTGGTTTACAAATTATTTCTCAGACAGATTTCAGTGTGTTAAGTCACAGGGCCTGCTTTCCAGACCTCTGGCTGTCTCTATGTGGGTGCCTCAGGGTTTAATTCTCGGGCCGACTCTATCTTCTGTATATCAATGATGTTGCTCTTGCTGCAGGCAAATCTATAATCCACCTCTATGCAGACGACACCATTCTCTATATGTCCGGCCCAACGTTGGACACTGTGTTAAAAAAACCTTAAAGAAATTTTTAAAACATACAACATTCCTTCTGTGGCCTCCAATTACATTTGAAATTCCAGTAAAACTAAATGTATGCTCTTCAACTGATCACACTGCCCCTGTCTGCCCAACAAGTATCACCACACATATGTGTAATAATGTGAAATGACACAGGAAAAAAGTATTGAACACATGAAGAAAGGGAGGTGCCAAAGTCATGGAAAGCCAAGACAACAGCTGAATACCATCAGTAATAAAAAAGCAAATCATCCCCCTGTCAGTGCAAATTAATATCAGCTGGTTCAGTCCCAACTGATGGCGAAAAAAAGCTTCTGAATATTCCAGTGAGCACTGTTGGGGCCATAATACGGAAGTGGAAAGACAATCATTTCTGACAGAGGAGTGTAAAGAATAATCAGAAGAGTTGTCAAAAAGCAAAGGACCACTTGTGGAGAGCTTCAAAAAGACCTGCAATTAGCAGGTACTGTTGTCTCAAAGAAAACAGTAAATAATGCACTCCACTGCCATGGCCTAAATGCACGCTCACCACGCAAGAAAAAAAAAGCATGTTGAAGCTCGTTTAAGGTTTGCTGCACAATATTTGGAAAAGCCAGTGAAATACTGGGAGAATATAGTGTGGTCAGATTAGAGCAAAATTAAACTGTTTGGATGCCATATTACACACCATGTTTGGAGGAGTAATGGCACTGCACATCACCCTAAAAACACCATACCAACAGTGACGTTTGGAGGTAAGAATATCATGGTGTGGGCCTGCTTTTCAGCAAATGGTACTGGCAAACTTTACATAATTGAAGGAAGGATGAATGGGCAAATTTCCTGAGACATTGTCGACAAAAATCTGCTGCCATCTACCAGGATGATGATGAAATAAGGGTGGACATTTCAGCAAGACAATGATCCCCAACACACAGCCAAGGAAAATCTCAATTGGTTTCAAAGATAGAAAATAAAGCTGCTAGAATGGCCCAGCCAATCACCTGACTTAAATCCCATTGAAAAACTATGGAGAGAACTGAAGATCAAGATTCATATAAGAGCCCCACGGAACCTTCAAGATTTGAAGACTGTTTGTGTGGAAGTATGGGCCAGGGTCATTCCACAAATAGAGTTGAAATTGGGTTTGAAACTCTTTTTTCTGAACTCTTTTTTTTGTTTATTTTAACAAGGCATATAGAAAGAAAATTTTATTTTCCCACCTTAGGTTGTTCATTTAAATATTCAATTGAAATATTCAATACAAAAAGTAACATGGTTGCAGATTTAGCCTAAAAGAAGCTATTACTCAAGAGGGGTTAGCTAGATCTGGAGCACATGTTGCATGCTAGCTATTGACAAGCATACATATTCCATAAATTAAAGTAAAACTATATTCAAATAGATTTTCTAACAAAAATATTGATAACATGGTTGCATCCTTGAGGTTGATGAAAGCAGCTAACTCTAAGATTTCTGTGAAAAGAGAAAAAATGAAATTTGGGTACTTATATATCTTGATGATGCAACTTCTTGTTAATATATGATTTATGGAATGTTTTATTCTTTTATAGGGGTGATCATGTTTTGGTAACAGGGTTGCACGTAAAGCGTGGGATTTATACTGCTTTTTATTGAAATAAAAAAAAATAATTTAATGATATCACTTGTAAATGTTCAAATACATATAACTGAAAACACGATATTAAAATTACTACATTACAGGAAGATGTTATTAAATATATTTCATGTAGAATTTCAATGTCACTGAGGCGGGACAGACCAAAATCATTACTTTTAAAGGGATGTGTTCATGTTTATTGTTTATTTAAAAAAAAAAAAA
>JACXGM010033905.1:0-12136 GCA_016801145.1 Umbra pygmaea
GGAACCTCCAGCAACACTACAGAGAATAGAGCCCATCATAACAGGAACCTCCAGCAACACTACAGAGTATAGAGCCCATCATAACAGTAACCTCCAGCAACACTGTAGACATTTTTTTTTACAAAAACTTAACTTTTGCCACAATATTGTGCAATATCAGCTATTAATTTTACTTTTTGTGTTTTTGTATGCAAATGTATGAACAATTCTGAAAGGCTGACAAATCATGCAGGGAAATTGTAATAATTACATAAGGCCTGAGAAGTCTTTTTTAAAATCAGTATTGAAAAACAAGGATAAAACTAAATAATGTCCACGGTTCTAGGCCATTGGCACACATTGCAGTAGGGTGGGTTTAATTCTAAGATACTCCTCTTTCAACAAAGGTCTTTCCTTTACCACTTTTTCAAAATTTTCCTGTCCAATAGTATAAAATAGATAATTATTTGTGTAAAAGTAAACAACTAAAACCAGATTTAAAGATATATATATTGTAACTCTGACAATGTATGTAGCAATAATAATTAAACATATCAGTAATTGCTTCGCAGGTAGCTGTGATCCGGGGTCTAACTTCCTGCCTGATAATGCAATGCTATGACTGACAGATTATCTCAAGCAACAACTGTACAAAAATCTCCTATGTTATAATAGATTAAATACAATTCTGAAAAGCTAGATAGAGCTAAACTTTTGAACATTATCAGCAAAATAACCTTAAATTATTTCTGAGCAAATATCTGGTCTTGTAAATGAAATCTAAACAGTTTGGAGATTTCCGTTACCAGTGCGAAATAAATAACTAAAGAATGAAACGAAAACATGCACTTCATCTGTAATTTAGTGGGAATATTACTTACCGGCCCTTGATCTGCCTCCAGGGGGCACCCCCAGCATTGTCCTGTGCCAGATAGAGGGCCAGCACACGAAGAAAGATGTGAAAAGAGTTGGCTGAGCGGTAAAGCTGGGTGTGGCCAGAGGAGCTTAGGGGGGCCGGGGAACAGCAGGTCCGGGCCTGCTCCAATAAAGCCAAGGGAGTCTTGCAAACACTGCCCAGCCCTGAAACCCCTAACCAAGGTACAGTGAAAGAACCACTCTGAAAAAGGAAAAAGGGAAGGCAAACGAGGGCAGGTTAGTGAGGATTTTCATTCTACTGCAGTGACCAGTTTACAAAGCCATAGTATTTTTTAGAAAAATTTTACTCTTCAATTAAGTTTTGTATGTAAAAAATTATTGTATGGAACAAAAGAAATATACAGCTCCTCCTTATGTTTGAGCCCAAACTAGTATTTGTTTTTCGGGATTTTAATTTAAATTCTAATAAAGGGTCCAAAACTTGAGCTTTTACTGCATTCTCTTTTTTAACCAATCACATTTGGTTGTGGACTTTGCTATACTTCCCTTTGAGGAAAGATACAGGGTTCTGAAATTTAAAAGAAACAGGTCAGATAACTCTTATTTCAGTGGTGATCAACTTACCCAATAAGCTGCAGAAGCATCGTATGCTGGGTCATTGCATTGTTCACTAATATGTTGGGTTTGTCTGAATTCGGCATTGAATGATTTGTGTTTGTCTTTACTTTTGGTGGTTACATGTTTGCTGTGCTACATAACGAATTGACTCCTTGGGGATAATACATATTCATATCTTCGACTGACAGTTAACCCAACTTGAAGAGTAAATGTATGCTGCTTCAAAACCCACTGCTGTTGTTTGTACTGTAGCACAAGTCATTGACCACAGTGAGTTTTAAAAGTGCAACTCACGTTCAGACTTTTTTCTGAGACATTTCAGTGATGTGACGTTTTTGGTGTACTTTGGCCATTGGAAGGGTTTCTTACCAGGTTTTTACTGTAATACTCCCAGAGTGTGGTGACTGTGGCTGTGTTGGGTTCCCATAGCATACACAAGGTGAGGCAGCAATGGACATGCATTCGGATTTGTTCCTCTTGCTGCATTCTCTACAACACACATAAATAAGCAATTAAAAGAAAAAATGTACTTTTTGTACAAAGGCATACTGACACCAAAATCAGAAACCCTCCAACACAAATTCATTGCAAGTAAATTAACTTTTAGATAATTATTTCATAATGTAATGCACATTATACAGTCCTGGTAAACATCATTGGCACATTAGTTTAAGTTCATCATGTATAAAATCTCTTTTAGTTTATATAAAATCATATAAACATCATTGGCACATTAGTTTAAGTTCATCATGTATAAAATCTCTTTTAGTTTATATAAAATCATATAAACATCATTGGCACATTAGTTTAAGTTCATCATGTATAAAATCTCTTTTAGTTTATATAAAATCATATACAATTTTTATACAGAATAACCAGGATAAAACAATAACCTTTCAAAAAAAGAGAAGGTAGAAAAGTTAAAGATAAATGGAAGCATTGTTATGAAACTATTATTTGCAACCTGAAATGACTATGAAAAGGTGACTGTCATTGCTTTGCAAATAGACTCATCTGTGATCAATTATCTGTCCTCACATGGTTTAAATCAGAGGTGTTCAAACCCTTCCATGGAGGGCCTAGTGTATGCTGGTTTTTGGTCTTTCCCTTCAATTAGAGCCAAATTAGGACAGCCAGGTGAGGGGAGATCATACCCAATTAGTGAGCTAATCCATCAGCCTTGTACAAGGTGAAAGTAAAAACCTGCATACACTAGGCCCTCCATGGAAGGGTTTGGAGACCCCTGGTTAAAATTAACTAATAAGTGATGGCTTTTATACTTAAAAAGACCACTTTTACTCCCCGTTTCAATTCTCATAATGGTAAGGACAAGACTGTTGAGTAGTGATGGGCAATTGAACCTTCATTGCTGTTCTTCTAGCAGCAAAAAAGCGAAAATACAAAACCAGACAGCTCAGAGAAAGTACCAAGTAACAGTTTTAGCCTAAAAGCACCTATATTAAAATTTTATTTGAACCCAGAGGCCTAAATAGGCATAAATATCACAGAAAGCATCTTGAAGGGCCTGTGGCAATTTGGAGTGATATGCCACTTACAAAATCAGGAAAGACTATATGGACGGAAGTTTGGAAAAAACTGCCATTGAAAAAAGGAATCCTGCGATCATTCAAGTGCTTGAACAAATTGAAGAGTTTGAGAAACTACCAACAGACAGGTGCAAGAAGTACAGTTTTTAGAAAGTACAGGAAATGTTTGGAGGCCAAGGGTTGTGCAACCAAATAGTAGGGAAGGGTTCCTTTAATGCTGTCCACGTCAGGTTGTATGGGCCTTCTGTGAAATCAATACAGGGCATCTTCTTTGTTGAATACTTTTGAAAGTATTCTGATTATACTATGTCAGTACTTCTAAATTATTTCTGGAAAAAAATAATCAAGTGTCATTAATGTCAACCAGCACTGTAAATGTCATAAAACGTATTATATAGCCTGACATAATTGGCATATTAGTTCATTTAAGATAAAGATGAATTCAGGTGTTTTATTATATTTTATGTTGAGAATATTTTCTTTATTTCTATGACAAGGCCACTACATGGTTCCACAAAATATAGCAACCGTAGAAAGGAAAATATTTTCATAATTTATTAAGTGCTTACCTTTGAGTCACATGTAGACCTCAGCAACTCTTCGACAAAGGTCCAGTTGTCTTCCAGGTGTTTCTGTGAGATACAGAAGAACAATTTGAATGCAAACAAAACAAAAAGCCAATAAGCTTGGTAAAACAGCAGCGTGAGAATTCTACCTTGCATAACACAATGAGGAGTAGTCAGTATTTTTGCTGCCTGGGATTTGGGTTAGATAAATCAAGATCAACTATCCTGCCACGTCGCTCTCCAGCAACAGCAGATCGGGCGCCGGTAAATTCAGTTGCGGAAGTACACTCGTATGCAAAAGTTTAGGCACCCCTGACAATTTCCATGATTTTCATTTATAAATACACTCACCTAAAGGATTATTAGGAACACCATACTAATACTGTGTTTGATCCCCTTTCGCCTTCAGAACTGCCTTAATTCTACGTGGCATTGATTCAACAAGGTGCTGAAAGCATTCTTTAGAAACATATTGATAGGATAGCAACTTGCAGTTGATGGAGATTTGTGGGATGCACATCCAAGGCACGAAGCTCCCGTTCCACCACATCCCAAAGATGCTCTATTGGGTTGAAATCTGGTGACTGTGGGGGCCATTTTAGTACAGTGAACTCATTGTCATGTTCAAGAAACCAATTTGAAATGATTCGAGCTTTGTGACATGGTGCATTATACTGCTGGAAGTAGCCATCAGAGGATGGGTACATGGTGGCCATAAAGGGATGGACATGGTCAGAAACAATGCTCAGATAGGCCGTGGCATTTAAACAATGGCCAATTGGCACTAAGGGGCCTAAAGTGTGCCAAGAAAACATCCCCCAAACCACCAGCCTGCACAGTGGTAACAAGGCATGATGGATCCATGTTCTCATTCTGTTAACGCCAAATTCTGACTCTACCATCTGAATGTCTCAACAGAAATCGAGACTCATCAGACCAGGCAACATTTTTCCAGTCTTCAACTGTCCAATTTTGGTGAGCTCTTGCAAATTGTAGCCTCTTTTTCCTATTTGTAGTGGAGATGAGTGGTACCCGGTGGGGTCTTTTGCTGTTGTAGCCCATCCTTCTCAAGGTTGTGCGTGTTGTGGCTTCACAAATGCTTTGCTGCATACCTTGGTTGTAACGAGTGGTTATTTCAGTCAATGTTGCCCTTCTACCAGCTTGAAGCAGTCGGCCCAGTCTCCTCTGACCTCAACTGTTTGAATGGCAATTGGCGTCTGACGCACTAGTTGAAAAATCTGAACTTTTGTGTCTGTTTGCGCCGCGTTAACCAATCAGGAGCCTGCTTGCTGCTGTGACATGATGAAGTGACGTTGCTTGCTGCTGACCCATGATGATGTCATGTGATAGGATTTCAACTCCCGGATTTATTCAACATTCATTCAACGTGGAGGAACGGCTGATATTGACAGTGAGCAGTAAATAGCTTGTACATATTGTACATTTTTCATGTTGTACATTTTTCATTTATTGTTTGGCCTTAATAAATTATTTTTTAATATGACTAATATGACTGGTGTGGTTGTAATGCACAACAAAGCAAATCTTTTATGACATAACTTGATTTCAATATATGAGACATATTCATTTTGTATTGAATGCTATTCATTCCATATCTAAATCTAGATTATATGAAACATTATTATTCTAATGTAAAGACAACCAACTTTAGTGTATAAGAACATAGTTTCTGGACAGTGTTGGTTAGAAAAGAAATCACAGAACAGGTTAATTACTTTTGGAGGCTGGCTCCATTTATTATAAAAACTAAAATAAATTACATATTATTCTACAGTAATAACCTGAACAAAGAAATGGCACATTTGTCTTTGTGGAATGAATGATCAGAAGTAGAAGTCAGTCAGAGATCAGACAGGAATGCTGAGCTTTCCACTTTCACAGGCGAAGGGGAAAAATCTAAAATATGTATATAATGTGTCTATGTTATACCTAAATCACTTGAAGGAGGTCTAATTATTTTACTCTCGCTCATCAGGCAGCTCACTCGGGAGAGCAGTGTCGAAAAAGAGGGCGAGTATATGGACATGTCCCGCTATGCAAGAGATACGTTTGTGTCACATTGAAAACTCATAAATAGAGAAGTTAAATTGCTTTTAGTCCATAACATTTTGTATAACAAAAGCCAGCTCCATGGTTTCCAAACATTTCTTTGCCAACAAGGAGAATGCCAGCTTTCGTATTCATGATCTCAGTCTGGTCTGTGAGGTGGCATTCAAATCGTCTAAATAATAATGCCGATTTCTTTTTCCAACTTCACAAGTTGCTCTATGAATACGTTCTCAATTAGCGGAGAATGTCAGATTAAGAATATATAATTGATAGAGCCATGCTGTTATGAATTTAAAAGTCTGCATTGACAACCTGGATGTGCCCTACCCTCTCCCCAGCACTACCAATTAACACCAAAATGACCGGATAAAGGGAGTTCACACCTAAACAGTCATGAATTAATTAAAAACAAAGAGTAAAATGTATTCCTTATGGTCAATGGTTATTTATGATGTCCTTTACCTGGTCATAGGTGTTAAATAAAAACTTCCCAAAACAGATGAACCCAGCCTTGTAATTTTACTTTTTACAATGCTAAACATTTGACACAAAATGTGTTAGAGCAATATTAACACATTAATTGTGTGGTCCCTTATTAATAGTTTTAAGATTATGGTGATTTGTTTATGTCTAATTGGAGGAAATGCCTGGCGCCGCCCCTGAGCAGGTGCGCACTCTCCCCTCAAAACACCTAAATTCAGCCTCACAAAGCGCGTCTATTTCCTTTCAAACATTCGCTATATTCACGCGTACCATTCGCTTTCGACGCGCGAGTGGATTCAAATTGTTCAAGCATCCAACTATATGCGATAGAAGCGAATTTCAAGCTCAATTCGCAATCAGTCTGAAAGCAGCTTAATGAGTGTCTGGATTCTGGATGAAGTTATCTTGGACCATTCCTCCTTGCAAAACATCTCCAGTTCAGTTAGGTTTGATGGTTGCCAAACTTGTTCCTCTGCATAAATACCAGAGTAGATTTTGAGCAGTGTCTTGGGTCGTTGTCTTGTTGAAATATCCAGCCCCGGCATAACTTCAACTTTGTGACTGATTCCTCTAAATTATTCTCAAGTATCTGCTGATATTGGGTGGAATCCATGTGACCCTCAACTTTAACAAGATTCCCAGTACCGGCGCTGGCCACACAGCCCCACAGCATGATGGAATCTCCAACAAAGTTTACTGTGGGTAGCAAGTGTTTGTCTTGGAATGCTGTGTTCTTTTGCTGCAATGCATACCACCCCTTGTTATGACCAAATAACTCCATCTTTGTTTCATCAGTCCACAGCACCTTCTTCTAAAATTAAGCTGGCTTGTCCAAATGTGCGTTTGCATACGTCAAGCGATTATGTTTGTGGTTTATGTGCAGAAAAGGCTTCTTCTGTATCACTCTCCCGTACAGCTTCTCCTTGTGCAAAGTGCGCTGAATTGAACAATGCACAGTGACACCATCTGCAGCAAGATGATGTTGTATGTCTTTGGAGGTGGTCTGTGGGCTGTTTTTGACCGTTCTCACCATTCTTTGCATTTGCCTCTTCAATATTTTACTTGGCCTGCCACTTCTGGCTTTAACAAGAACTGTGCCTGTGGTCTTCCATTTCCTCACTATTTTCCTCACAGTGGACACTGACAGCTCAAATCTCTGCGATAGCTTTTTGTACTCATCCACTTAACCATAGTGTTGAGCAATCTATGTTTTCAGGTCATTTGAGAGTTGTTTTGAACCTCCCATGTTGCTACTCTTCAGAGGAGAGTCAAAGACTACAACAACATGCCATTGGCCACCTTAAATACCTTCTCTCATGATTGGATGCACCTGTCTATGAAGTTCAATGCTTAATGAGCTGCCCAAATTTATGCACCTGTCTAATTACATTTTGATGCATATTGCACGTTTTCTTTTAATCCAATGAACCTCATTTCACTACCAAAATATTACTGTCCTTCAATTATTTGATAGATCAAAATGAAATTGCTGACCCAAACACCCAATTATTTGTAAATGAAAATCATGGAAATTGTCAGGGGTGCCTAAACTTTGCATACAACTGTATAGTTGGTGAATGTAATCATCCCTTACATGACCTGACTAAAGGCCTCCATTTTGGATGAGCAGTGTGAAGTGTCCAAACTGTTTTATTCAAATTGATCGGAAACATTGTAATCTATAAGATGTTTAATAAACAATGTTTTACTATAGTTTTCCAAGATGTGGAATAGGTTACATTTTTGATTGGCAGTGAGCTTGGCCTCATGTTGTACTAGGCGACTGCACCAGCCTCTGTGTTGCTTTGCAGTCCGTGGTGGTGTAGCTGTACCAGGTGGTGATGCAGCCATTCAAGATTTCTTTGATGGTGCAGCAGATGAACTTTGCAAAATTCTTACTCCTGTCATTTCATTTGCACATTTAATGGTGTTCTGTGGTGTGTAGAGTGTAAATGAGAGGACTAAGCACACGTTCCGAAAGTATTTAGGTGGTAAGGGACAAATCACTGCCCAGGAACTAAGTAAGTGTGACCATTAAAAGGGAACAATGATGAATATCTATAATTTTTCTGTTTCTAAATCGCAGGAAGTTTTTATTTGACTGTCTCACTCATCAAGCAGCTTTCTCACTCAGGTAGAACAGGGTTGAGCTACATGTGGTGCAATTGGTTATGGCTTTGTCCACACAAATGCTGGAAAAGGCATTGGTCGTCACCAAACTGTTCGTGGATGGTTAGTAGAAGTTGCTCTCAAAGGATGCGTTGGTACCATTCTTTATTCATGTCTGTGTTCGTAGGCAAAATTTTGAGTGAGCCCACTCCCTTGGCTGAGTAGCAACCCCACACATGAATCATCTCAGCATGCTTTACTATTGGCATGACACAGGACTGATGTCAGTGCTCACCTTGTCTTCTACGTACAAGGTGTTTTCCAGATGGCACAAACAATCAGAAATGGGATTCAGAGAAAACGACTTTAACCCAGTCCTCAGCAGTCCAATCCCTGTACCTTTTGCAGAATATCAGTCTGTCCCTGATGTTTTTCCTGTAGAGAAGTGGCTTCTTTGCTGCCCTTCTTGACACCAGGCCTTCCTCAAAAAGTATTTGCCTCACTGTGTTTGCAGATGTACTCACACCTGCTTACTGCCATTCCTGAGCAAGCTCTGCATTGGTGGTGCTCCGATCCTGCAGCTGAATCAACCTTAAGAGACGTTCCTGGCGGTTGCTGGATTTTCTTGGGCACCCTGATGCCTTCTTCACAACAATTGAACCTCTCTCCTTGAAGTTCTTGATGATCCGATAAATGGTTGATTTAGGTGCCATCTTAATAGCAGCTGTATCCCTGCCCTTGAAGCCCATTTTGTGCAAAGTAATGACGGAATGTGTTTCCTTGCAGGTAACCATGGTTGATAGAGGAAGAACAAAGATATCAAGCACCACCCACCTTTTAAAGCTTCCAGTCTGTTATTCTAACTCAATCAACATGATAGAGTGATCTCTAGCCTTGTCCTAATCAACACTCTCACCTGTGTTTACGAGATAATCACTGACATGATGGCAGCTTATCCTTTTGTGGCTGAGCTGAAATGCAGTGGAAACTTTTTGAAGGGGGATTCGTTTCATTTTTATGGAAAACAGGGACTTTGCAATTTATTGCAATTCATCTGACCACTCTTCATGACATTCTGGAGTATGTACAAATACCCATCATCAACACTGAGGCAGCAGACTTTGTGAAAATTAGTTTGTGTCATTCAAAACCTTTGACCATGACTGTACTAACCCCAAACCTGATCATAACCCTTCCCCTAACAGTAACCCTAACCTTAACCATTACCCTAAACCATATTGTAAATCTACCACTACCCTGCACAATTATTTACTTTCAACAGTCCTATCTGTAAACAAAACATCACACTACAGATGGAATTTGGGACTCAAAATAAAGTGTTCTTGTGTCCTGGTCTTTATTCTGTTTCTTGTAGGATATATCTCAGACTGAGATTGCTGCATGGACATTGACTGCAATAATCCATGGATTTTGCTTAGGATATGTTCAAATGGGACAACGTCATCATGAATCATGAATCCCAGAACATTTCCCAGTCTGTGTCAAAACAGTCTTAGAACTTCTAAATCTACATCAGCTGACCAATTCATTACTGTGTACTAGGGGTGGAACGGTTCGGTTCATACCTTGGTTCAGGCGGTTCGGTACAATGAAAGGAAAAGCAAGAAAAATGCAGAACGCAATTTTTTTTATTGTGCATGTCTCAGGCTGTAACACCTAGTGTCATAGTCTCTCCCCTGAGCTAGCACATCTGGGTGATGCTGTCGGATATCTGTTAGCATGTTACAGTAGATGTATTTTCACTCACATACCCAACAACTGCTGAGCAACACCGACACACGGACCTCATCGTATGCACCACTCTCGCCTGTACTACTGTAACTCAGAAACTGAAGTTCACCCAAACTTGCGATCTTAAAGACGACGGCGGGTACTCTAACTATTATGGGTCGCCACCACTCACCATACTCGTCCTTAGTCCTGCTATCTCTGACTCACTGGACCGTCGACCTGACAAAAAATGCATAGGCAGAGCTCGGCTACATAGCTTCAGAGCTAAGGCGGGGATAAAGATTAGGTGTCCATAAAGAACCGGGGTATCTAACAGTAGTTCCGCATTACATTAATTAATTTGCAATAAAGTTTTATTTATTTTATACTGTGTATTCTCAGTGTAAAATCATGCACTGAATCATGACACCAGTACCATTTCCGTTCAATGCGACGTGACACCCGTACCATTTCGGTTCAATGCAACGAGTACACCCATAGGATGAACTATTCCTTATTTCACTTCAATACGAATGAATGTACCGTTCCACCCCTACTGTGTACATTGAGGGTATTCTGTTGTTCAGTTTTTATTTGTAAACAGAAAGTAGGAGAGCATGGTCCAATTTGCCAAATGGAGGACACAGGGAACAGTTGGCTGAAACCAACTGGTAAAGCCAGCAGCAACAATAAACACTGCCTATAGGAGTTTTGTTTAGTTTTTACTTATGGTACCATACAGATGTTTGAATGCCATTGTGTACTTTCTTCTATTGAGGAATAGCAGAGAAACCACCGACTACGATATCCATATCCTCAGTCAGACAATTCTCTGAAAAACATAGAATGTTGCAGTTTTTTCACATCTTCAAAAGACACCCTCACTTGAAAATAAGGGACTGAACACAAACCAAAGGAATGGACAGTAGCAATGGTTGATTCTCTGTCTCAGCCTCACCAGAACCCTGTGCTGGTTTCTTCCCCGTATACGCGTTTGGCGCCACGTCTGTAATCCAAACACTGGGTCCAAGGATGTAAGCAAGAAATCAAGAGCATCTGGATTGAATCCATATTCGAAATTGACAATAAGATCTGATGTAAAATATGGAGTTACATTTTTTATGTAATGGGTTGTTTTGCGTTCACAGGTCCTAGTATGTTTAAGGTCAAAAAGCATCTTGAACCTGTCAGGTCATTTTAGCCTTAAACTCACTTCAGCCAGGAGCCCCAGGTAGATCTTCCAGCAAGACAATAACCCAATTTACTTGTTTTTTCCACCACATGTTTACTTTGTTTTTACAGACTGTACACACCAAATTATTTTTGGACAATGCATTCTACTTTTAAGCATCAAGCCCAATAAAGTCCAACTTTATTTTCTCATCTGACCATAGATAGCACAGGTTGCAATCCGAGCACCAGTGCCCTTTAGCAAAGGTCCAGGCCCTTACATTTGTAGGTTGTTCTGAAATAAGTATTTTTCCTCTTTGCCTTTAAAACCCATTTTCCTAACAGTGAGTGGGTACCCATCGCCGGATTTATGAAGGTCAACGTTCCATTTATGATTTCTTTGTTTTGCTCTAAGCTACCGTATTACTATAAACATTTTTTTTCCTTGGTAGAATGAAATAGAGCTTAATACCTCTTTGGATTATTTTCTAAAGCCTATTGTGCTCATTGTTCCAACCCTGGAGCACCGTGTAGTAGAGTACCTGGTTCTGGAGGGTTCCATTGCAGCTGTATTGTCCCAGCTCAGCCAGGTGAGTGACCAGCCACCAGGTGAAGCCCAGGGGGTCTTTGCAGCGCGTAGGGAGCCCGCTGTCCTGCTCTGGTAAAGGCCGGCCACTGATCAAAGGCCGTAGCAACGTGTTTATGTAAGCCCAGAACGACTAGGGAGAAACAGACAAGCACATGCTCATGCACACAAATGTAAAAACAAACACTGTGTCACACTTGATTCATAAGCCGCTTTCCGACCGCAGGGATTTTTGCAGTTCCTAGAACATAACGTTCCTATAACCATTTTTTTCTCGTGTTCCGATAGAAGAAATTGCGGGATTATTTAGTTCCTCGCACTGCCATTCCTATAACCTTTTTAGCTCCTACTCCAGAGCAGGGTCTTTCCATTTTCCCTTTTCCCAGGTCCACGTTGATTGG
>JACXGM010033906.1:0-12196 GCA_016801145.1 Umbra pygmaea
AATTAACACATCATACATTATAGTATTAGATGAGTAAAGAGTAAATTAACACAACACACTGTACATTATAGTCTTATATGAGTAAAGAGTGAATTAACACATCATACATTATAGTCTTAGATGAGTAAAGAGTGAATTAACACATCATACATTATAGTCTTAGATGAGTAAAGAGTGAATTAACACATCATACATTATAGTATTAGATGAGTAAAGAGTGAATTAACACATCATACATTATAGTATTAGATGAGTAAAGAGTGAATTAACACAACACACTGTACATTATAGTCTTAGATGAGTAAAGAGTGAATTAACACATCATACATTATAGTATTAGATGAGTAAAGAGTGAATTAACACAACACACTGTACATTATAGTCTTATATGAGTAAACAGTGAATTCACCAAATCACTTGTTTCGTACAAGCACAGAAGGCGTAGCTAGCAGACATTTTTTATTCATAGATTTTGTATTATTTGACATGAATAACATTGACTATAGCATTTGAGGTAGAAATGCATGTTGCCCATTATTGGATAAAATAAGGAGATAGGGGAGAGGCTTGTGATGAAACGTCAGGGGCCTGCTTCAATGACCCAAACATGATTTTGATGTGTGTCCATGTGCCCCAGTCTGAAATTCTGCTAACCTCTACTTGTCAGTAGAACATTACAATTCAGACAATAAGGCCCTTATTGAATTGCTTGGTTCGTGCAGATAGCTGTGCCCTACATGCCTTCCTCCCACATGGCACCATACTGGTGCCAGCCCATTGTATTGAAGTTACACAGCATTAACAGAGAGGCTGCCCATGCTCTGACTCCTAAACTGCACCCGGTATAGGGCACTACTGACACAACCCAAAGTTAATGTTTGAAGGAAACGGGGTGCCATTTATCATCACCCACCCCATATCTCCTCATAAGTCCTGGATATAATCAGTGCACTGTATAAGGACCACGTTGACACTTGGGACACTGAATCTAGGCTGCTCTATAACACACATATCAAACCAGTTGCTATACTTGCCAGATCGTATAGAGCAGGTAATGTCATTAGAGGGCAGCACCTGTGTCTGATCTGTATCGCAAATTCTATGCTCACAGCTGTAATCTAATAGAATGATTCCCCCTGTTTTGATTGGCAGAAAGACAATACTGCTGAACTTAACTGATATCATTTTAAGATTCTCCCAAACAGCACGCTATTCCCTACATAGGACACTAGCCTATGGACACTAGTCGAAAGCAGTGCAGGAAATAGGGGTTTGGACATTACGTTACACTTTTATTGGTGCTGGACTCTGGATAAAGCAGTGTAGCAGAGCAGAAGAGATGGATTTATTTTACTGGAGATGAAGGAAGACTGTTCAGGCTTGAAAAAGGTTCTTTGTTACACACGCGTGACTGAAAAGGTGTGTGTGTGTGTCGACAACGTGAAAGCAATTGTGTCAAAGTGAGGCATCAGTTTATTCACGGTGGTTGAGATCAGAACGGTGCAGCGCGTAGCCCAGTTTCATTATTTGTGCAGGTTTGTGTGCTGTGAATGTCAGACACGTCAGACTTGTCACCGTGTCTATGTGTTTAGAAAAAAAATCTCATTTAGAAATGAACACAAAAGCTGTTTGCTGTTTTTCTCCTCAGCCGGGCACAAGTCTCACCTGCGAGAAATCTACGGAGCTATCTCAGTGGCAGAGCACTGATAAAACACACTGCACACAGAAGAAAGAAGGCAAACATGAGACAGAACCTAGAGACAGGAGAGTTGGGAAGAGACGCGCCGTTTCTGAACGCTCTCTTTCAGGCACCAAAACAGATGAGTGTGTAGGAAAAATAGATAAACAAGCAAATATATAAATAAAGTGAATAAAATGCCGTAGCTAAAGGTGGTGTTGCAGAGTGCAGGGACAGAGATAGAATGTCTTCATGCGAGTTGTATAAATAGAATGTTTTTTAATTTTTTTTAAAGACTGCTGTAGTTTAGTTGGCACCCCAAGGCTACTCCGTTTTGATGACACAAAACAGCATGCATTTGTCATGAATTCCACACTATGATGTACATAGTACACTACGTTTTACTACAGCTCTATAGGTCTGTGGGTTGCATCCTGGTTTACCAGCAGGTTTTGGAATGGTTATATGTGCTTTGCATTTCACTCTGTAACACGCAATAATCACGCAAGCTCTGCTTGTTAGCACAGTTAAAAACACTGTTTCCTTACTGCACAGTCCACTTCAGCACTATTAATGGTTTTAATGGCAGTAAAATATTGAAAATGCATATTTTCAGATTTTTACAAGTATACCTTTATGCACTTCACTGAATTCAGATTGCTTGTGGACACATTATTTAAGTGTTCGATGCATTTATGACCATTCTACCACAAGTAATCTTGTAATCTATCACAATGCCATCTGTTTTGTCACCAATGCCCCATTTACCACTACTGCATGACCTAGTGGTACCAGCTTATCTAGAAGGCCCCGCTTCACGAATCCCCACAATACCTTAATTCACTTCTCAACTACTCTCCATCCACTTCAGATCTGCTGTCCATCAGGGACTTGTCATTCCTTAAGTCAACATATTTTCACTTCCCTGCCACTAAAGACTGGAAGGAAATGCTGGAAGGACTCACTACATCTTAAACCTTTTAGGAAGAACTGTCTTGCTAAGTACCATATCTCATCTGTATAGATATATATATATATATAGAATACATAGAGAGAATATAACATGCTCACCTCATGGTGAACACGCACCTACTGTATGCCAGTTAGGGGTAAAAACGTCAGCTGCCTGTACTGTTATACACATTTGATGTATTAATCTACGTGCTTTATTATACACATTAGATAGATTTGGAAAAGCATACTTCTTTTAAGCGCTCTACTCCTAGCCACATTGTCATGAATTTTGTCACTGTTGTTGAGCACCCCTCATTTCTTTTAATTGCTGAAGTGTAAATCATGACCCCTCATGCACCTCACCTGTTTACCACAGTGTTATTTAGCTGTGTTTGTGCCATCACTCATGGGACCCTATTTTAATGATCTGAAACACAACTATCAAACACAAAACACAAGTGACTTTGTGGGTGGATCTTGGGTGCTGTTGCTATTATACCGGCGGGATAAAGGACTCTTGCGTCTGACGCAAATCTAAAATGGGTAGGTCTGAAGTAGCTACATCAGTCATAAGTGTGGTTGGGCGTAACGTGTAATAAACCAATCAGAGCTTCATCTCACATTCCCTTTAAGAGCAGGCGCGATTGTTCCATGGCCGATTGCTATTATAACACCAGATTGCTATAGCTTTTTCTCTTTTACAAAATGTAAATAAAGAAATGTCACAAAGAAATAATTTCCGATGTTTTGAGCTCACTCTCACTAAATCATGAGGTTATGAATGCATGGTGATATTTTTGCAATGTAGTCTAACGTTAGACCGAGATTACTTTGCTTACCTCTTTATAGACGATGTAGCAGCTCTTCTGTCAAATAAGTTCTCCTTTCCCGTTCTGCTGCTGGGGCATTTGGGTTAAGTGGCACACATGCAGTTCAACATCACGTCTCCTTAATTCCTCTATAGCATTGCAAATGACTTGTATGTTGATTAAATGGGTTCCCTTGCGGTTGATGTATATCAGTATGAATTATTCAACATGAATCATTTGGGTAAAGGTGTACACTAGATTTATGCCTATTTTTCACATCTTCATCAACACCACAATGATTTCCTTTGTGTAGTAATATTTTTCCTTGTAATTATGTATGGTTTGCAGAAAGGGGAACTGCTGCCTCTTTGTAGATGAGAGAAGCAAAGTGTATGCTTGTTGTGCACATGCTACATTATGGCTAAGCATGCGCCCTTAAAATAGCATCTGAAAAACGTGCCACTGACTTTAGACTTTTTTCCTGGTCTGTGGTAGAATTATTTTCTGAAACTGCAAAATAGCACTAGGGGAGCGTTTGCGGCGGGACACGCCTCCTCTTTTCGCTGAACCGCCCCCGGGAGTGCAAGTTCATTTCCTAATTTACCGATGCGCGTCTGTGGAGGGAAAAGTAGCTAGCACCCTGGCTAACTGGCGTTACATCCAATGTCCTTAAAACCGGATGCAGAGTAAGACAAATATACAGGATGTAAAAAGCTTTACAACGAAAATCCCATTGTATCCCACGACTCGTAATTAACCATTTTCAGTGCTTTATATAAAAAGCACACTCTTCTAAACCAGTGTTTAGAATCACAAGCTTAACTGAGCTGTTACCAGTCTATGTTCTAAGTGGTACCCTACACCTCAATCAGCACACTACTTTTTTCCAACAGCCATAGGGTTAAGGAAAGAGGGACTTAAGTCTCTGGTCAATAGTAGTGCACTATGGAGGGTGGCATTCAGATATCACTCCATATGAATGTAAGGCAGTGTTGTAATGTATATCATCACCTTGGTTTTCACTGAATTCCACATCAGAAATTGCAGTTTTAATTAAAATAAAAATCAATAAATATAAAGTCAGAGTGTAAGACCAGTAAATAGCTGCCCCAGACAGAACAGTTTTTGAATATTAAAAATAAAATGTTATAGAATGCTGTTGTTGTTGCTCTTCTGTGATTTGTTTGTAGTATGAAAGTGCTGGCACTTAAAGCTGAGGACAGTTCATGTTATTAACAGAAATGTCCTTGAGATCTCATGTTTGAATGAAGCGAGACGTTGCAAAAGCACTGTGAAGTCAGCCTGCAATGACGCAGATCACAGGAAAACACAAGGAGATAACCCCATATTAGGCATCCAAATGGCACCCTATCGGCTATAGTAGTGCATTTATTTTGAACACAACCCTATAGGTTTCACTATCCCCCTGTTCATAAGTAGTGCACTACAGTATGGAGGAAATAGGGTGTCATTCTGTACCAAACACAAACTTAATGGAACTCATGGAGTTTGACAAGCTACTAAGGCAACAGTAGCCAGATACAATATAAGCAACACAACTATATATTCATTTAATAAAATACACAATATAGCTCTTATACACGTAACAATTTGGCTCAAATGCACAGAAATTGCAGTAAAATCAATAAAAATATGTTCAATTTTTTATGTAAACACACTGAATTGGATACATTTTTGCACATAATGATATTGTGTAATAGTGATAATGTGAAGGGACTCTTTCAACCTGTCCTTTTTTCTTCTCATGTGTAACAGTAGTAGTGGCTCAAGTGTCCTTGTAGCAGTTAATCAGAATAAATATCTCCAACGGTCAACTGCACCTCAACTTCAGGACACGTTCCTTTTCAAATTCATCACATTTTCTTTGAGTTTTTCTTTCAATTTTTTTTACAAAATGTATAAATATTTTGTTAATATGGACACTATACAGAAGTTCATAATACATATAATCATCTATATGTTTTATATAGATATATCTTTTCACAGTTGAAGGAAGAAGAATGTCCCATTGTACAAGATTGTGAGTGCCAAAAGGCACGATTAGACATGTGGACAGCCAATACAGGAGAGACTGGAAGTTAATGGCAGGTAATGGTGCTTACATTAATGAATGTGTGTGTGTGTGTTAGTGTGTATGCGCACATGTGTGTCTTTGTGTTTGTTTTTATGGCTTCACCAGTCTGGAATGTTCAATGTGAATGCATAAATAGAAGGGTGGAGTTACATCGCTTACACAGGTGACTATAAAGAACAGGATAGGACAGGTGACATATGCTTACACATTTTATAACCCACCCATTGAGTTAAGCCCCGCCCCCCACCCCCAACCCCACGAATGACCAACCTGTCCCTTTAAGATACTGTATCCATTTGCACTTCAAACATCAATATTAGAAAGTTCAGAAAAAGATAGACTGTCATCGTCTCTTTCCGGGCCCAGTGGGTCAGAACTTCACCAAGGTTCTGGAACCTACTGGGCTTCCATCTCTGAGTCTGTCCTTCGATTGTCATGATATACCATGTGTACAATCCTCTGATAAGCCAATGGCTGCGTCCACACTTCACGTAAGCAACATACACACACACACAAACAGATGTGTAGGCTTTTACTGGCGAACGAAAGACCATGAAACACACAGAACAATGAGCTGTGGGGCACTTGGATAAAAGCTTGCAGGGACCCGACCAGAAGCTGCTCAGCCTTCTGTCATTCCCAAAAAATCCCAAAAAAGATAGTATCCCAAATGGCACCCTATTCCCTATATAGTGTCCTACATTTGAGGCCTATAGGACATGGTCAAAAGTAGTGTACTATGTAGGGAGTGGGGTGTCATTCCAGACACATACGAGTAGTGAAACAGAAGTCAGCTGTTTTCAGTCCTATTAATTCAATAAAGTTCTCTGACTGTTTCCATCTCTAGAGCATTTATGCATCTGACAGACACCGGCAGAACCAAAAGGTTCTGGGAATGTCCTTCCATATTTTCACCGTCAGGTCCTGTCAATAACATTAAAAACAACAACAACATCAACAGTGACCTTTATCTTCGGCCAGGTGTGTTCAGTTTGTATGATTATGTGTTGTTTCCATGGCAACTGTCATCTTAGGAGTCTAAGAGAAGTCTTTCTCCTTCACCCATGCCTCCTGCCCTCTCTCTCTCTCTGTCTGTCTCTCTGACCTGTCTGTTACTTTCTCCTGAGTGTTCCGGTGGCTGTCTCACTGCCTCTGCAGTCCTGGAGCAGTTTGTCGATGTCCCTGACCACCTGGTCGGCGTCAACGCCGTCCCGCCCCAGCTCCGCCACACCACGGACCCCCCCCTCCATCTCCAGAACACAGTCCATTTCCGCCCCCACCCGCATCCCTGCCTCCTGACTGATACGGGAACGGGCCTCTGCCAGCACCTTAGCCACCGGGTCGCAAGGGAGAGCAGGGTAGCTGTGAGGGGCGTGCAGGCCAGGGTCTCTGCTCTGTTTGCTGGGAGAGAGGAACTGTCCGTCTGGGGGGCCCGAGCAGTAGTGGCTGGAGGGGGGCTTACTCTCAGCCCCGTCCGCGGGAGATTTACTGGAAGAGGCGCAGGGGGAGTTGTTGGAGGAGGAACAGCCTTTGGTGGGGGAGCTGGAGGCGGACGGCACCTCCTGGAGGAGCGGAGAGAGCGCCCGCTTGGTCTTCAGGTAGGGTTTGACATTAGCCACCAGGATGGTGTGGTCGCGACGCTCCTTACCAAATGTGCAGAAGGTTTTCTTCCCATTGGGGTTGATGGTCTCGTAGGTTTCTGTGGTTTCCATGGTAGCCTCCATCCCTGCCGGGACAAACAGGTTAGTGCGGTAGTCAACACCTTCTGCCTGGTTGGCTCCTCCCGGTCCCGCCCCTCCTGCTGGAAACTGAGGCATCCAACAGCGGTCAGAGTGGCCTAGAACTCTACACTCCTCGGTGCAGTTAACACAGTCTTCATCTGGAGAGAGCGAGAGAGAGAGAGAGAGAGAGAGAGAGAGAGAGAGAGAGAGAGAGAGAGAGAGAGAGAGAGAGAGAGAGAGAGAGAGAGAGAGAGAGAGAGAGAGAGAGAGAGAGTTACTCTCCATTTTAATTTTCCACTATTAGGCAGTAGTAATGCCAATAGTAATGGTGAGTGGTGATCAACATTAGTGGACAATATTAATATTCTGAAGTAGTGTTCAACAGTAGTGTTCAACAGTAGTGTTCAACAGTAGTGGACAATAGTATTGTTAACGTATTGCTTAAGAGTAGTGGACAGCATTATTTCTGGTAATACATTTCCTAGAAAGAGAGGGATCCAAAATGAAACAGATGAGAGGGGAGGAGGTTAGAGTATAGGTGAGGAGAAGGAGGAGGTTAGAGTAGAGGGGAGGAGAAGGAGGAGGTTAGAGGGGAGGAGAAGGAGGAGGTTAGAGTTGAGGGGAGGAGAAGGTTAAAGGAGAAGGGAGGAGAAGGTTAGAGGAGAGGGGAGGAGAAGGTTAGAGGATGGGAGGGAGAAGGATAGATGAGAGGGGAGGAGAAGGTTAGAGGATGGGAGGAGAAGGTTAGAGTACAGGGGAGGAGAAGGAGGAGTTAAGAGGAGAGGAGGAGGAGAAGGTGGAGGTTAGAGGAGAGGAGGAGGTTAGAGGAGGAGAAGGTTAGAGGAGATGCAGAGGGCAGTGCAGGAGCACAACTGCAGTGAGGAGCCTGGCTCTGTTAATATAAATGTGTGTCACTGTGCTTTGAAGCTCAAAAGCCTTCCCCAGGCAGACCCGGCCCGTAGCCTCGCCAAGCGCCTAGTGCCTTCCCCTGTCTGGCTGTGTGTCTGTTGGTCTGTGTCGGTGTGTCTACTTCTAAGTGTTTTTGTGTGTTATTCCTTCTGTTTGCGGTTCTGTGGGTTTGTCTGTTGTTCGGTTTCAGTGTGAGTTGATGTGTCTGTGTGTCTGTTGTTCTTGGAGTTGTTTTCTTTGTCTGTTTGTGTGTCTGTTGTATGTGTGTGTGTGTGTGTGTGTGTGTGTGTGTGTGTGTGTGTGTGTGTGTGTGTGTGTGTGTGTGTGTGTGTGTGTGTGTGTGTGTCCTTTCACTCTTTCATCTCTATTCAGAGCCTCTCTGTGGAGTATTATGACAGCCTGTGTTGATGCTGTGTCAAATGGATCCAGGGTTCCAGCATGGTGTGTGTTGTGTATATGTGTGTCTGTTTGTGTCTGAGTGTTCATTGGGCTGGGGGGGCAATCAGACAGAGAGGCAGACAGATAGACAGACAGAAAGACAGACTTGCTTTGGCAATGTAAACAAATGTTTCCCATGCCAATAAATCCCCTTTGAATCAAATTGAATTGAGTCAAGAGAAAGCGAGGGGAAAGCTTCAGTGCACTGCACCAGATCCTACATGGAGCCCACTGTGGGCATCTACAGTCTGCTCGGCTCCACGTGGTCACGTCTTAATTACTCCGCCATTGTAACACACATGTGGAATAGCAGGAGACGGAGAAGAGAGAGTGAGGGACGAAGAGGAATACAGAATTTGTGGGAGGGAAAGAGAGAAATTGATATAGAAAGAAACATGCTATTTTTCCTTGGCTCTGTAAGGAACAGACATTATATGGTACAGCTCAGCTTATTTAACACCCAAACCTGCCAAACAGAAAACCAACCCTCAATCAGAACTATTGATTTGTTGATTAGACACTTATTCACATCTCCCTTGAAATGAAAACCCATCAGGTTATATTAATAAATTAATAATGCATTGCCATGTGTGCTAGATGCGTGTTTGCGAGAGACAATGCTAGATTTCTAATCCTTTCAACATTTTCTGAGTGTTATTTCTAACTGCCTAATCCTACTTATCGGTTCCTGGGTGTTGGGTTGTACCTGCAGGAGGGTGAACAGCACAGGGAACATTCAGTGTTCCAACATTCTAGTTCTGTTCTGTTCTTCTGTTCCCGTGTTCCATTGTTATCTTGTCGCAAGAGATGCTGATTCTGCAGCCTCGTGAGCAAACACAGAAAAGAAAGGCAGAGGGGAGAATACTACAAAACCTACAATAGATGAAAGCTTTTAGTTCGGGGAATTCTCTTTGCTAGGGGAATTAGAGGCTGGTGGCTAAGGGGCTGACGTGCCAAGTAACAAGTAACCATCACACAACGTAGTCAAATTCAAGGACAGGCTCACCCTTCTTACCCCCAAAAAAGGATATTATTAAAGTGGACTGACAAGAACTTCACTGGAAATATTAGGCAGCCAACGTGTAGTTCCACTCGGCGTGATAAAGTGGTCCCAGCAGGACCTGCACAGCAACAACAAAATCTGATAACAAGGCCCTCGGCCCCACGGCAGCCTGGAGAAACCAGTACAGAGGCATCAAGGCACCTGTACGACATGTGAAGGGACCATGTGTGTAGCAGGTCATAACCCTATGACGGCTTGGTCACACAGACAGGGACATTTGGATATTAGTTCCAGAGTCTGAGAGGAAGCAAAGGCTTTCCCCTGTACATCATTAGGACTCTTCACATCGTCTCAGCACAATCTCCTCGGGAAAAACAAGATATCTCAGAGCCTTCGGTTTGACGAGGCCCGCAGAGCTCTTCAGAAAACAGAAGATCAACACTTGACCTTCTAATCATCTCATTAACCCCTTGCGTCTCCAGTGGTGTATGCGTTAGAGGGGATGGCTGCTACTTGTTCTGAGTGAGATGATATCCTTCAGCATTACATCACACCCCACTTTATCCTCTTCTACATTAAACTACCTGTCTGTCTGCAGAAACCTTGTTTAATAGGCGCTCTACCTGTCTGTCTAGAGAAACCTTATAAAATACACACTCTATCTTTAAACTACCTGTCTGTCTGTATAAATCTGGTCCAACAGGAGCTCTGCCTTTAAACTACATTTCTGTTTGGAGAAATGTTTTCCAATAGGAGCTCTAACTTTAAATCAGCTGTGTGTGCAGAGCTCTTTAAACCAGCTCTCTGTGTTCAACTTTAAACCAGCTGTCTGTGTAGAGCTTTAAACCAGCTGTCTAAGTTGAGCTTTAAACCAACAGTCTGTGTGGAGCTTTAAACCAGCTGTCTAAGTTGAGCTTTAAACCAACAGTCTGTGTGGAGTTTTAAAACAACTGTCTGGGTGGAGCCTTAAACCAGCTGTCTAAGTTGAGCTTCAAACCAACAGTCTGTGTGGAGCTTTAAACCAGCTGTCTAAGTTGAGCTTTAAACCAACAGTCTGTGTGGAGCTTTAAACCAGCTGTCTAAGTTGAGCTTTAAACCAACAGTCTGTGTGGAGTTTTAAACCAACTGTCTGGGTGGAGCCTTAAACCAGCTGTCTAAGTTGAGCTTTAAACCCACATTCTGTGTGGAGCTTTAAACCAGCTGTCTAAGTTGAGCTTTAAACCAACAGTCTGTGTGGAGTTTTAAACCATCTGTCTAAGTTGAGCTTTAAACCAACAGTCTGTGTGGAGTTTTAAACCAACTGCCTGGGTGGAGCCTTAAAGAAGTGGTCTGCTAGCTGTCTTTCGCTTGTTTTTGTTCTGCTGGGTGGGTGGGTTGTGTTTCTTTAATCTCACCATTCCTACAGTACTTGACATTTCACAAATGGCAGTTCTCAGTGTGTGTGTGCGTGTGTGTGTAGCTGTGTATGTATGTGTTTGTGTGTGCACCAGTGTTTGCGTGTACCACTACACAATGTTACGTCAGTGAGGCTGACTAATGAGATACTAATAAAAGACTTGGTCCATTCTCTTAATGCTAGAGAGAGAGAATGATGATCGAGAAATAGAGAGAGAGAGAGAGAGAGAGAGAGAGAGAGAGAGAGAGAGAGAGAGACATTGTAGGGAACTACCGGTAGTTACCCAGCTAGTTCCCTGCTGCTTTACTGTGAGGTTGGAACGATATAAACTCTGTTATGAACATAAACACTTTGAATCTTAATATCTGTATTAAATTGATATTATACAATTTTTTTTAGAATGCTATAACCTATATTAAAACATAAATATTTAGTATGATAAAACTTCTATTAAAACCATAGCTATTTAGAATGCTATAAACTATATTAAAACATAGATTATTAGAATAATATTGCCTTTGCAAAACAATCTTTAAACTGAATTTCATGAAAAAAAAAACTACAGCTGCTACCAGACTACCTGTCACCTCTGCTGACTAACTGTTCACATTAAAAAAGTAAAACTTTTCTCTCTGTGTTTATATTAACAGGTGTTGTTGTGTTGTGGTCTCCTTGGGTACCCAGTGAGGCAGAAGAGCAGTGTGTATGTGTTTGTGCGTGTACTGTATATGTGTGTGAGGGGAAGAGCAATATGTATGTGTTTGTGCGTGTACTGTATATGTGTGTGAGAGGAAGAGCAGTGTGTATGTGTTTGTGCGTGTATATGTGTGTCAGGGGAAGAGCAATGTGTGTGTGTGTGTGTGTATATATGTGTGAGGGGAAGAGCAGAGGAAATAGGGGGAATGTCACCTCTGGTGTCGTATGACATACTGTAGATATGAGATGAATGCCTCAAGGACGGCTGGCTTGCAGACATGAATAATCTATAGAAGGTTCCCTGCTCTGACTGAATGCATAGACATTTGTCTGGCTTGGATTATTTATGCCTTAATATGTGTTCAGTGAATGGACAATCACCTGTGATAGAGAGAGAAATATAGAGAAAGAGAGTGAGAAATAAGGGGAAATCAGAGAGAGAGAGAGAGAGAGAGAGAGAGAGAGAGAGAGAGAGAGAGAGAGAGAGAGAGAGAGAG
>JACXGM010033907.1:0-12129 GCA_016801145.1 Umbra pygmaea
CACCTGTAGAAGTTTGTTAAAATCCCGACAGACATGCCAAACTTCTTGAGTCTCCTCAGGAAGTATAGGCGCTTTTGGGCAGTTTTTGTTACCGAGATTGTCTGTCTGGACCATGTGAGGTTGTCGCTGATGAACACACCGAGGAACTTAAATTCTGAAACTCTCTCGACTTCAGCTCCATCGATGTGTATGGGGGCATACACATCGATGTAAGCTTCTCCTGAAAGAAGCTTTCTTTGAAGGTTGACAGTAAAAAGCAATTTATCTACTCCTGTGACGGCTTTGACTATTTTTCATGCGGACATGGAGTATGACCAGAAAGAGATTTGTTACACTTAATTAATCCCAAGGTAACATACAGTACGGACAAAACAGGAAGAAGATTAATTGTCTAATGTGAAGACCAGTAGAATATTTATGTTTGGTTGATGAACACAGCAAAAAATCTCAAACCTTAAAGCAGCTCTCTCTCTCACACTCACGCATACACACACACACACGTGAGATGTATGCCATAGATGGCGCCTGACAGGCAGCTTCATTTTTAGTGACGCCTCCAAAACCACAGCCAATCACATGTTAAGAGCAGTGTTGGGTAAAGTTACTTTTACGATTACTTTTCAGTTACTTGTTGAGTTCACAGGTTTTGAGAAGTCCCTAATTAGGAAAAAATTATCAGGTAAATGGAGTTCATATCTTAACAGTGACCTATAAAACAAATAGAAAGAGTAAAGGAAAAATCAATCATGATCACCAGTAAGATATGAACTCCATTTACCTGATCATTTTGTCTTAATTAGGGACTTCCCAAAACTTGTGAACTCAACAAGTAACTAAAAAGTAACTGTAAAAGTAACTTTACCCAACACTGGTTAAGAGTATGTGCTAACTTAAAGAAATTTGCAAACTTGACCAGTGTTGGCTGGATACTTAGCCAGGCTGTAGGGAAAAAGTGCAGCCAGACAGGCTTCATTCAAGGCGTAACTGAATCACAAACCCCACTTACACATCCAACATCCTCTTTGTCGGGCTGTTAGTGTTTACTTCATACCCTGATATACTTTTCTTCTATCTGTAACACAGTTCTCACAGTGAAGTTAAAAGACATATACTGTAAGTACTTACTGGGTAAAGTGACAAAAAACTTCCCCCACAATTCCCAAAACATAAATATTTAGACAGAGTGCTTGAGACATGGACTATCTCATCATTTTCAAAGAGAGGGAGCTGGAGAAAGAATTACAATGGGGAATGTCACAACATTTAATTCAAAACACAAAGCCTCCTATAGACGATGAACACGCTGTAAAGGCAAAGAAGAAAATGAATAAAAAGATTGAGTAAAGAATATAGAGAGGAAGACGCAGTAGAGTGAAAAATAAGAAACACAGGAAAATAGAGTCTAGTTAAGTACAAGCGAGTACTGGGCCCCCAGAGATGATTATGCGAAACGTGTATAAACACTGGCTCACCCAAGGTCGCGATGCCAAGAACAGCACTGTCTGATTGGGAGGGTATAGAGCAAGGCTTCACTGCACCTACGTTGAATAGGCAATCTCCACTTCTGGAACCAAAAGCCGACAATTCAATAGAAAGTGGAAAAGAATGGAAAGAAGAAAAAAAAATCCCAGTGAAGAAGAGAGAGGACTGTGTGTGTACAATCTGCGTGTGTGTGTCTTTGCATAAATTGTGGGCATACATTGTGTGTGTGTTTGTGTGTCTGTGCATACATTGTGTGCGTGTAATCATACAGTGTATGTGTGTGTCTTTGTATGTCCCTTCATCTGGGACCACACACCCATTGCCCAGTGTACGTCTTCAGAGGTTTTAGTGTAATGAGACTGCCACTGTCTTTCTTCCAGACAGGCCGGGACTAATGATTAAAGTAGGCCCAGGCTGAGGTGCTTGTAAGTCACAATGAGTTTCACCCAGGTGAGGCACAGGGATCGCTGGCAGGAAATTGACTCGATACACTGAAAAACACATCCTTACTGATTCAGGCTGGCATTCATTAATTCAGTGAGCTGGCATTCATTCATTCAGTGAGCTGGGAATCATTCATTCAGTGAGCTGGGAATCATTGACTCAGTGAGCTAGGATTAATTCATTCAGTGAGCTGGGATTCATTCATTCAGTGAGCTAGGATTCATTCATTCAGTGAGCTAGGATTCATTCATTCAGTGATCCAGTTTAGAAACTGTCCCTACTCAGGCTGTCAGTCATTTTAAACCTGCCATATACATTTTTAGGCTGTGTCTTAATTTACAATAGTTTTCACTTGCTCACAGACTTCTAGTTGTGATAAGTGAAAGCATACCTGTGAGGGGCAAGGCTCTGGATTTAGATAACACTTTTTGGTAACACTTTATTTTGAGAGTCCAAAAAGTGTATCTGTAGATGCTCTACAGATTATCTGCAGACTATCAACAACATTTGAACAAACTATCTACTTACCCTAACCCTAATCCTAACCTTAACCCTTCCCCTAATGTTAAGCCTAACCTTAACCATTAACCTTAAACATATTCTAAACTCACCCCTACCATTAAACTACACAATTAGTTGCTTAACAACAGATAGTTTGTTGATAGTTTGTTGATGAAATGACTATCAACAAACTATCTGTAGAGCACCTACAGATGGAATTTCTGACTCTCCAAATAAAGTGTAACCCACTTTTTATATACTATGCCAGATTAGATTGTGAATTAATTTGACGATTGGCAAAAGAGTGCTACTATGTGGGTTTGAATGGAATGACTGCATATTGAAGAGTGGTAGGAAGGAGTGGTGAAGGGTATTGGGGAGCACAAAGAAAGTCATCAACCTTATAGTAAAATCCAGTTCTTTTTTAAAAACAATTATACAGCATTTATAGAAAGCCTCATATACTTAACTAATGATCTACAGTTTGTAGTTCCCAAGATACTGTGATAAAAATGTTAAAGCCCTACAGCAAACATCTAGAAGATTTGAATAACTGGAACTTCAGCAAGTTTGAAAATCATTTTAGTTTTGACTTCATGTACCTTTGTTATGAAACATTAATGATTAATTAAAAACAAAAGACATTTTCTGGGGATTGCGTAGAACTGCCACAACTAAGAAACAATGGAGACTAGCTTTTTAATCAAATGTCCCTTGACACATTCACTAAAAAAATGACCTCTAAATCTTTCAGATGTCTGAATCCTATTCCAACTGATCTCTTGAAGGGATTTTTCTTGTGATTGGTTATAATATATTGAAAAATAATGACTCAAAATCATCTGGAAGTGTAAAAGTCTAAATAAGGTGTATATATTTATCTCCCATTCATTTCCTTCATTAAAAACAAATCAATTAATCATTCATAGTTTTATCTATTTAGATCATTTCACTTAAAATATATCAGTTTAAATGTATGCATGTTTTATTTGCTGAAAAATAATGTTTTGGTGTTCCTCAAGGTTCTGTTTTATGACCACCTTTGCATTTTTGCATACTGTAAAGTATAATTTCAACTTGCACTGCTATGCAAATGTCTAATATCATTACATGTCCATGTCACATGTTCAAGCACCTACATGTCTACTGTGGAAGCATTGGTTTCAGACAGGCAACAGATGATGGGAATATATTTAAGTTTACCTAAGAGATGCTACAGTAGTTGTTTTGGTCCAAAAGCAAAAAAAAATTATACTAATGGATCTGCCAAAAAATATTCATTGTTGTATCTAGACAAATGGTAGCTTAGTGTTACTTTGAACATTGACCTCTTATGTGATGGACATACTGTATAAAAAATTGGTACAAAATGCTCCAGTCACACGACCAAGAGCTCCTGTTGCTAGATGTGAGAGACACAAACTCAAGCTCAACCTTAGTCTGCACTGAAGACTGACCTTATTTATTCCCACAATTGAGTGTTTTCAGTCTCAAGCGGTTGAAGTTGAATAACAAGCCAGCGGATTAACGAATCACTCCTGTTGTCTCTGCATGATGAGCTCCCGTTCACCAATGCTACTGTGGTGCTTCTTGATGTTATCTCTGTAATATAAGTCTCTGTAACATGGATTTACTAGTCCTTGATGACTCCTGCCGTCTCCGGCCACCTGATAGGTTCTGTCCAAAGTCACCTGGTTGTTTTGTTGATCTAAATTCCATCCATAGACTTCGGCCACCTGAGCATACCTGTCAAGCATCCACCTGTTTGAGCTTCTGCACCAGACTCTCTGTTGGTGAATAATGTGTTTATGTAATAGTATTAAATTCACCTGGTGTAACTAGAAGAGGACTGTTGTCTCCACTGGAGCCTAGATCCACTCTAGATTTCTTCCAAGATTCTAAAATATCTAAAGAGTTTTATTCCCCTACCAAATAAATGTGCTTCACTGCTTTCATGTGTAATTTAAAGCTAGGATACGCAATTCACTTCTAAAACACTTTTTGTCAAATTTGTTGAAACTGACTTTATATAAGAATAAAAGCCCAAAAAATTAAAGCTTTGAAACACATCTGAAAACAATTGAGTGTCCAGTAGGCACAGCCCTACTATAAACCAAGCCAATCTCTTTCTTTGGCACGATGAATGGATTTCGCAGGGTAACTGTCAATCAACCTCATCAATGTGTGCCCGGAGATACCTGATTTGGCGTGCGCCTGTGAGGAAGCAGCAATACGTACCAAGATAATCTAAATGATGGCAGAGAAAGTCCCAGTGCAATCCAGAATTAGCAAAAAAAGGAAGACTTTGTTCGAATTAACTATGAACAAAAAAGACCAGAGTAAATATTGGCGTGGCTTTTCAGTGATGGCGACAACTCCCTGATTCCAAGTTGTTGAAGTTTGATGCCATGGTCACTTTATTTCTGCTAGACAGGTAATATAGCTTTTTATTTCAATGGTTATTTGTTAATATCACAAATTAGACACCAATGCGCGTTCACAAGTTTTGGAGGTGTGGCTTTTGAAAGTAGCACTGAAGGGTGGAGGTGGGACTTTTTTCCGCTGATCATTTGAAATGCTAGCCGTTTCTTGCTAGTTTTAATGATCACATACCCTAGCTTTAAATATGTAATTTATCTAAACACACTTTGACTCTTTCATGTAAAATATGCTTTAGTATGTGTTTGGTCACCCAGGTTTCCTTTAATATACAGTATATAACATTTTGTTAAAAAAAGGGGAAAGTATTCAGTGACAAAAATATGCCAAAGTGCTTGTCCCGGAACACATTCACAGGCTAGTTCAGGATGCAGACACATTATACAGCAGCCATAGACAAAGCTCATCCCACAAACGCAAACATAGAATACAGTGGTAGGTTTAGGTGAGTTCATTGCAGATCCTGTTACTTTAGCACGTTTCTGTTTTTTTCCCTTGTACCCTCTGAGACGGCTGTGCGGTGGACCACTGATGAAGAATAATGTGTGTCTGACTGAAACCACTGTAAAGGGTTTTAACTCGTAGGTGTTTAATACGTGCTTTCATTGTTTACTGCGGTACAGAAAGGCTTCCAGGAAAAAACGGGTTCACACACACGCACACACGTGCACACACATGAGCACACGCACACACAAGCATACACACACACCCACACACACACCAGTAAGTTGGAAGCAGTCTGCATTGTGGTTCTGTGTGAGGGGCTCTCTCATGTCAAGGTTTGTATTCCTTCCTCCGTTTCTTTGATTTAACGTCCTCTGTAATAGGACCTGGCAGTACGTAAACAGGCTAGCCCAGCAAAGTAAACATAAACAATAGCAGGTAAACATCCGATGTGGTTGAAATACACAACTGCCCTAGGCTCACATCTGTATAAAACACTTCACCTCACCCAAACAGCAGACAAATACAATAAAAACTTGAAAAATAATAATTTGTTTGTTTATATTATAGATAAATAGATAAGTGTGTCTTGACCATGAAAGTATAATCTACCCATAGAGCATGAACAATTCATCACATATGAAGCGTGAGAAAATCCTAACCGAGTCACTGGTCACCTCTTGTCTAGACTGCTCTAACCCTCTTTTGCATTGGCTCCATGCTTTTACCCACAAACAGTGTCGTCAACTGTCCTCTGTTCTTCCGTTCCAATCTGCACCTCAAACGCCACTGGCTTCAAGTGAAAGCTGGCATCATAGTGGAACAAGCGTTTCGCCTAAATCCATCTTCCAAAAACATCTGAAACCTTAGCCCTTTGAAGGGTATCTTTAATAAAGAGTCTTTCACTTGTCTTTTTCCCAATAGCATTTAATTTGTTTGAGGAATTATGATGAACTATTCAGTTTGCTCTGCATTGAAGTGGATTTTGGAAAATATCCCAGAGTGTCTGCTGAAATATAAAAATGAAAGCATCTGCTAAATAATACAAACATAAAAGCTGGGAGGTCAAACATAGATAATGATTTTACAGAAATGATCTGCTTCGCATGTGTTGTAGCTGAAAGGGCTAGAACATCATGGCCCAACGGGATCCAGCCTATAGAAAATCAATAATGAACCTCGAAAGGAAACAGATGTCCACAAAAGGTAGATGATAGACATCTATTATGCTTCTGTAAGACTAGAGTTCAAAACAACTGTTTTTCATATTTAATTACTATTTCAATTGCAGCCTTGATAATGTATTTGGCTGTTGAGATGGCATTTGAACATTATCAAGACATTGTGTTGATAAAGCAAAATACTGTTCTTGATCAGTAGGACTTTCATAGCGCTGCTAGAGACACCTTGGACAAGCTTTTGCCTGACAAAGATCATAACATTCTCCAGCTTGTCATCCCTGGAACAATGGGACTGTCAACAGCACAGATGTTAGTGAAGAAGAACGGGTCAGATTGAGACGTGGCAGCAGTGTGGGCTCAGATTAGTTTGTGAAAGTCAAGCCGGATGAAAAAAGTGTGACGTAAAATAAGGAAATTGAATTGAGAACGAGTAAATGTGAGAGGGAAAGCGGGGAATGTGGGAGAGAGAATGTGTAGTAGAGCTGCGATGGGTGTGTGTGTGCGATGTGTGTGTAAAATACATTCACTGAGGCTCTTAAATGGTTCCAATGGAGAGTGATGTTAAATAACCTAAGGTCTTGTCCTATTGGCTAATCAACATCGACAGCTTCCACTGCACCCTAAGCAACTGACAGAGAGGGTCACTGTGGCAAGCCCTGGAGAAGAATGCCGAACGTCAGTGTGAATGAGCGCAGGTAACCCAGAGGCAGCGCTAAAGTCACCAGTCGGGAGGCCCTGCGCCGGCGCTGTGCATGTTATATTAAATATAGTTTTAGAAAGAGGCCTGCACTTCTCCTAACCCTCACAGTTTACAGATAAAACCAGAGAGGAGATTAACTCAAACTCTGATGTTAGGAAATAAGCCTGACACGTTCAGCGTGTCTCTATGTTGAATATTACATTACAACATATGGAAGTAGAGTGATAGACAGAGAGAGTCTGAGCTAGAGAGATAGTTAAAAACACAGGAAGAGTGAGAGCAACAGAGGAAGACAGAGAGTGAGAGAGACGGAAAAATAAACAAAAAAACACAAAGTAAGGGGAACAGAAAGTAAAAAGAAAACATTAAGAAAAGAAATGTGATTTGAGAGAGAGGGGCGACTATCTCGTCAAGCCGATCCCCTCCACATAATGATGTGTTTGGGGGGGCTGAGTGTAGAATCCTGTGGCTCTACAGGGAAGAGGCACTAGCTGCATTTAAATGACTCTGTGTTTGAAGGTCATCTCAGCCAGTCCCATAGGATGGAACCCAGGATGGTTGATTCACTGTTTTGGTCGGGGTAGATCAGTGCGGCCCAGAGAGAGCGGCTTGGCTCGGCTTTACAGAAGGAATTCAATTACGGCAAATTGGGGGGGTAGAAACTCAGCGTGGGAGTCGGTGTCTGCTGCTGGAATAATAGATATGTTACCATAAACCCTCTCCGAACCTTATGTGTCTTTTAACCTTGTCCCGAACCAAGTGCGGCGCACAGTTACGGGAGACAAATCAAGGAGACGGGAAGTAAACAAAGAACCAGACAAAAAGAGAAAACATCGACGAAGACAGACGGAGACAGCATCAGAGGACAAAAAGAGAAATCAACAAAAAAGCAACAGAGACAGGCAGGCAAAGAAAAAAAAGACAAATAGACATAGATGAATAGATCTACCAGGATATTCTAGCAGCAGGATGTCTCCGAGTTATCCGATTGGATGCAAGTAGCTAGCTGTGAGCACGTGAAACATACCTGTGTTTCCTGCAATGAGAATATATTGACCAGTAGTAGTGATGAGTGAAAGGAGTTCAATGGCGAGACATTCAGTGAGGTTACACCTACTCAACATCACATCCTAATGAGAGAGACTGTCAAACAGAACATTCCATTAAAGGAGACATACTTTGGTACCCTGTGGATAGCTTTCCATCTTTATTGGTCCAATAACCGTAATGGGCCACGCATAATATAGTCTGTTGTGGTAACAGCATCATGCTGGTAGCTGATCTGAATCCCAGAGTGGACAAGGTTATTCACTTGTTGTGGGCAAGGTACTTAATCCTCCTTTATCCTGTAAGTCTGGAAAGATGCATTAGCTAAATGGCCGAAATCTAAATGTACTGATGGTCATCAGCATATGTGATTTATTTATTTTCTCCTAAACATCATAATGTGATGCATATAAACAGGTAACAGATTGAAAGCATTTTACTATCCTTCTCCCCATATAAACTATTCCCAGGTCGTTGCAGAAAATGAAAATAATGTTCTCAGTCAACTTGCCTGGTAGACAAATAAATAAATCCACAAATGCATTATTTTAGTCAGATTTAGTACTCTTCTCTAGAAAGCAATTTTCTTGTTGTTCTTTACCGCAGAAGGAAATTACTGTACATTGGTCTTGGTCTATGTGAGGTGCCCATTTAAGATAGTATACCTTGACAAACAAAATGCTCAAGTATATTTGGTTGGCACAGGCAGCCTAACTCTGATCTTTTCTGTGCAATATCTCTTTTGAGCATTTTGGTTTCCACTCCAGAAAGATAATGCAATTGTGATGGTCTGGTTGGGAACCACTAACAATCAGAGATACAATGGCTATATGAAAGGCATGTAAATATGATTTAGCAAACAAATTACTAACACGGGCAAACGGAAAAGTGCTCCACAAACATTGTCAAATTCCAGGCAAATACAGACACCGTACTGCAGTCCCAGAGTGGAACAGTGGAGAACATTGAATTGCCAGAAGGTGGTATACTTCTGAACATGGAGGTTGTACCTTGGTCATCTGAATACCAGGAGAATGTGTCAGGGTCCTTTGAACATCAGACAGTTGTGTAATCGTCCTCTGAATGTCCCGGAAGATGATGACTGTCTCTAAGACTTCTGAACGCCAGGAGGTCTGGTCAGTTTTGAAGAACGCATTGTGTCGTGGACCTCTTAAGGTCAGAAGGGTACCCATATTATTCTGAACAGCAGAAAGTTGTGTCATAGTTCTTTAAATGTCCAGAAAGTTGTGTCATGATCCCCTCGTGTTTGTTTGGCCATCGCCTGTTTGCTGGTGATTACTTTTCTATTCTCTTTGATTTCCTCTCCTTTCATATCCAACAGATGTCTCTCTGTCTGAGCGGAAGCAGGGTTTACAGATCACCCTCATCACCCACACATTCCCGCTGATCCGTCCACTCCACCGCTGGCCGGCTGACTACAACAACACTCCAATCAGGCCTGGTTTATCTAGCTGAGCATTCATTAGCTTTAGCATTGTTTGGCTGGGCCTAGAACCAAAGCCCCCTCACAGTCTCAACTGACTGGGCCTAAAACCAAAAGCCTGTATCACACTCCCAACTGTTTCCGGCCGCAAGGGTGGGGAAAGATCTTGTTTTTTCTTCTGCTGTTACTTTTCACTTTAGTTCTTTGTCTTTCAACGGAATTACCCTAGGCACCTCTTGGCAAGCTTCTAACCTGTGTTTCTGGCCAAGTCCTCTGTGTGTTCAAGTTGAGCCGAGGACTGTTCTGTTTGGGGTGGATAATTCCTTGTCTAGGCAGGAAGCTGTTCATGTCAATCCTGGACTCTATTCGTAGAGCTGTGAAAGAGAGAGTACATAGACTACAAACACCTCTGGCGGATGATTAGAACTTTCAATATATACACAGACACATCTATTTTCACAGGACCAATGACGGTATTACAATTAAATATCAGATTTTCTCTAACCCCTTGCCCTAATTTTAGTCTTAACCCTAACTATTAACCCTAATTTTAATCTTATCCTTATAATCGTAATTGCAACCTTAAACCTAACCAAAACTTAATTCTATAATTAGCCATAGCATCTAGCCTTAATTCTCACCGTAACCATAATTTCTAGCCCTAAATCTAACCCTAACCCTAACCCTAACTCCTAGATCTATCCCTAAACCTAAAAAAAATGTCTTCAATTTGCTTTTTTGCAAACACACACACACACACATTGACTCACACACACATTTACTCACACACACACACACATTAACACACACGAACAGACGTATGAAAGTCCAACTCTGCATTCCTCACGTCAGGAAACAGACAGGCCAGACACTTGACCTTTTACACCAGACAGCCATGACCCCACGGGCTCCGTCTCTCTCCTGTTCCCCTGTGTGTGTGCGTGTGTTCGTGTTGGCGTGTGTACTTTTGTGCGTGAGTGTGTGTGTGCGTGCGTTCATGGCCATTTCAAAGAAAGAAAGTGAAATAAAATAAATAAACATGTGAGACATGGAAAATGGAAAATGGGATCTGTGTCCACAAACATATACAATCTAACCATCGCACTTCCTCCACTCACATACATGCATACACACATACACACACATACACACGTACACACATACAGTACACACACACCTGAGGTAGAAACATGAATTAAATGCCATGCAGGAAGTGCAGGTCAGATCCCTTTTCAGCCACACAGTCTCAATGCTATCAGACCGTTTCTCCCTCACTTGTAATCAATTACAGCATCAAGACTATCAGGCAATCTATGGAGACCGGCTTTGTTTGATATGTTCTGTGTCAGCGTCCTCCACACTAAGTCGTCAATACAGCCGTCTGTTTCCTGTATTAGAAGACATCTGCGTTCGGGAGGGGAAATAAAACATTGAATTGGATCGTATGAGAAAGTAGCAGCATCCTATTGAAAAAGCGGACCCCTGAAAGCTATCGCGCTACACAAAGGAGGGAACGATAATTGCCAGAGCGTTGCTAAACCATACAATTAGCTTCAAAATGACAAGACTGAAATTATCCGGTTTTCAGGAGTTTTTCTAGCGCGTGGCGTGTCTACCAACCTTTAGCATGAAGGAAACACAGAGGAGAGGAATGAGAAGAGGAACCGAAAGCGGCCCCTGCTGTAATAGTCCACACGCTGTGTAATTAAACATCCCGAAGCTTCCTGTAGAATGATGACAGCCGTGCTCGCGTGAAGCGCTCAAAATAACAGAGCAGCGTTAACCGGGGAAACTCAGCCACACTGATGGCATTATAGCTCCACACCGCTTAGTGCTAAGGGGCCTCATCTGCATGTGTTTGTGTGTGCTCGTGTGTGGGCGCATGAGCGTGTGTGTGTGTGCATGTGGGCGTGCGTGCGGCCTCCGTTTTTTGATGATCACAGCAACACAGAGGTTTCTTGTTAAAATTACAGAAGGAAACAAAATGGCTGTGCGTTTGTGCAGAAGAGATAGTCAGGTCGATGGAGGGGGGTCATTCGTGTTTCCCCTATCAGCGTGGGTCTGGGTGCATGTGTGACACATGTGTTCGCATGCATGGGCTATTATTATCTTGCACCCTACACATGCAACAGCTTGAGCACATACTACAAATCTTACATTCAAAGCACGGAAGATAAAACATGAAGGTTCACTGAACCTACATTCTCCAGATATGCTTGCTGAAGCATAAAGCTCATATCTTAAATAATACTTTCTAGTCTAATTTAGTTTCCTTTCTCCACATTCTACCGTAATATCCTGGCAACCGGGCGTGTCTGAAAGGCAGTATTACCATTGCTGACGTCTTGCCATGGCGACAGGCCTTGCCATCTCCTATTAAGAGAAGCTGAAATGGATTTGATGGTGCAGATAAACCCAGCGTGCTGTTCATTAGTGGTCCTACTTTT
>JACXGM010033908.1:0-12247 GCA_016801145.1 Umbra pygmaea
GAACGCTGGCTCGCAGCTGCAGGTTCCGCAGCTTTACAGCACTGCAGCTCATACTCAAGTTTAGGCTAACCAAACATCCAGTTTAACTGCCACAAGTTGTTCTTCTTGTAATAAAGATCTCATCAAGGAAAAACACGCTGTATTTTTATATTTTCATTAGATTTATTTGTAAAACGTTAAACGACCAATTCATTTTAATAAAAAAAATTAATGATTAATCGATAGTCAATCGTTAATTCTCCCGACGATCGACGAAGAAAGTTTCATCGAATGCCCATCCCTATTAGATGAATAGTTGGTTGGATGGATGAGTGGATTGGTTAGATGGATGAATAGTTGGTTGGATGGTGGGTAAATTAGTGAAAGAAACATGCATTTCATATATATATTTCAGGCGAAAGCCAGATGAGGTTTGACACCTTTGTGTCCTCTTACCTTGGACGGAGGCATCATAGGTCAGTTTGAGCGCCTCCATCTGCTGGGCGTGGCTGGCCTCCTGCTCTGTCCTCAGAGATGCCTGCCTGCTCCTCATCTCCTCCAGCTGTGGGACAACAGAACCAGGGTGAAGGTTCAGCTATCATCTCCTCAGTCTGGTTCCCACACCATGCCAAAGCATGTATGGAGTCCATGTCCAAATGATACCATTTACAGCACCACATTATTCCAGCATCATCTGGTTGCTCTCTGGGTATAACAACTGTTCCTTCACAACATCAGAATAGTGTATTACTTTGGCATAGGAACAATATTGTGTGTGTGATTTATGACTCCTTTAATTGGGATGTTCTCTCTCCTGTTGTGGATTCTAAATAGCTAAGAAGAGAACGCAACAGGCACACACAATAGACCAAAATATCCACTCGCGATGTTTACGAGCTGGGATCTGCGTGCGGAGTGTGTGAACAAATGGTGTGTTTTAGAGGTGTGGTTCCTGAATGAGATGAGTCCTAATGTCATCATCACACCCTTAGCGCTCTAACAGCGAGAGCCCATATCACCAATGCTAAAGACAACATCCAACATCGCACTTACAGTAGACTGATGCTCACATCCTGTTATGATCTGGGTTCAGCCCCATGAACCTTACATTAACCTTATGGAGCTAAAGCCGAGATTACCTCAAAGAGCCAACGCCAGTCGCCCAGCCTCATCGCAGGGTTACTCATCATCATGTCACACGAATCCTTCCGGAGAACCTGCGTTGGCCCCTCGAGGTAAACCAGCCTGAAGATCAGCTTAGAGGCCTAATCCCCTTCTCCCGCCCCAACACTGACCTGCTGCTCCATGTGGGCGCGGCATTTGTCGGCCTCCTCCTGGTACGCTTGGTGCACCTTGTCCCACTCGGCCTGGTAGAACGCCCGCAGCCTCTCCTCCAGACCCGTCAGCTCCGCCTGGTGCTCCCCCTGGAGCCTCCGCACGGCCTCCTCCAATGACACGCGCACCTCCTCCTTCTCCTTCTGCAGCCGTTCGCAGCACTGGGACGAGGAGACTGAGGGGAGGAGGAGGGGGAGGTGGGAGGAGAAAAGAAGGAGATGGTGTTAAAGACGCTAGGCTCGTTCGTTGCTTGGTACTTCACAATTGACTTTCGAAAACACAATCACCTCAGAGCTCGGGTTTCAGGATGAACAATGACTTCACTGGAATAAGAGGAAAAATGTGTCGGAATAATCTCTCCTATTCGCCAAATTCCCAATGAACTACTCACAATGTTACATAAACACAGACTGGATGTGAACATCAGGGCCAACAAATGGGAAATGTCTTTACTGGTCCAACGCTGCACAACCTGTAGCTTCCTCTTCATCAGGCACACGTGCACACATTCACACGTTTGAACCACTGAAAACTAAATTTTCAGACTCATAAATCTAGGCCTCAAAACTAAGAAGCCTTTCGAACAGCCCAGTACATCAATTCCACTAGGGTTTGTTTTGGTTGTCGTGCGGTGTAACCTACATAATAGATATGAGAGCGCTACGTGTTAATACATCTGTAATGACAGACCTACATAATAGATGTGATAACAGGTCGTTGTTCCCCTAGCACGCCGCTGCCTGGGCAGTTGACATTCTCTTGTCCCTCTTCAGTGGAATTAACTCTGAGGCACGTTGCCATAACAATAATGACATAAGGCCGGCAGCTGCGGCCCTGCTAACAGACCGACTCTTTTTTATTATGAGCTGACAAACACAAAGGGCGTTATGTGTGTATGTTATTGGGGCAGGTGGCCCGGAAATTCTAACATCCCCAGTGACCTCCACCCCAAAGCAAATCCTAAGATGTTTGGTACACAACGTCAGGGGTCAGAAGGAACGAGGTCTAGGAGAGTGAATTCTGCAATCACATCAAGGTGAAGAATTTTGAGCTGTTAAAACTGCTGCGAAGGCAAAGGAATTCACAGGGAATAATAACTGACCAAGTCTGACCAAGTCTTTTGAGCAGCCAGCAGAGAAACTTTTGTATTGACATAAGTTATGGTGTGTCAACATAGCGTACGACAGACACAAGTTAGTGCTTCTCTGTGATTGGCTGACAGCACGGTGGAGGTAGTGAGAGTCTATACATTCCACTGGGGAGTGTGTAAGACAGGGTTCAAGGTTCAAAAACACACCGAGGCCACTGTTCTGCATTCTCTCAGGGGTCTGGTGGGAAACAACTTGGGAGTGGGAGTGTGGGATCTCAGGGGGAGGGGTCTCGGTGTGGCAGTTAAGTGTGTGTTTAAGAGTGTGTGCGTGTGTGTTCACGGTGAACAGTGTTTGATACAACTGTGAGGGAGTAGAGTTGCAGGACTACGGAGTGTGTGTGTGTACGTCCAGATGCATGTGTATGCATGTCTGTTAAAAAGAGAAGTGGCTCCTCAGATTTCTACACCCAGACAGCCGTTGGCATTTTTTTTATTATAACTCCACTGTACTTGCGTGACAACTAGACGCCTGGAAGGCAGCATGTGCAGGTGGCCAAGGTTTGACAGAACATGCGTCCCGGGCATGTGGGTAAAGTAAGTTCTTTCCTTTTTATTGAAACACTTAGTCTGCGTCAATCTGAGGAACCGAGCTTAACAACGTCTCTGGAAGGAACCTCAGATAACATTGGTTGGGTCCAACATAAGAACTGTGAAACGCATCCAGAACATTTTGTTCGTGGTCAGATTTGTCCACAAACACACCCACGGTTCCTTCCTCCTGTCCCCAATTTAATGAAATGATCACAGCTGAAATAAAAATGCATGTGTTTGAGAATTCCCTCAACAACATACATCGAGATGGGCTTTACATTTCAACCAGGTAGGGAAGGAAACGTGTTCTCAAATTCCAACTTTAAACTCGATTGCTTTACTACAGACAAACATCATGACGTTCCTAAGTGCCTGAAGCCAAACTCTTACAGAACACAATCACCTTTCTTCACAACATGTCCACATCACCTAAACCCCTGTGTTAATAAGACCTGTATATTGTAATGAGGCACTACTTAGGAAGGTGATTAACAACTAAATACGATCCTACAAAGACAATAACATGACAGATTTCTGACTGTGAATGAGTGCTTGAGGGTAGAGGACCGGTTATCACTCTCCACAGGAAACTGTGGACAAAGGAGACTTCTGTCAGCCCGTATCTGGAGCTTTTAAGGCTTTGTGAACACTACGCACGGCTACCAACAACAACTACTCAAGATACGTTTCCTCGCAAGTGCATAAACGCACACACATCTTAACAGCACAGGCCAGGAATTGAGTTTATACCGTAAGTTCACAGTTAGCACGCCTGGGGCCCTTAGAAGAATGCTTCAGAGAGAGTTGGCCACATAGAAATTGAATGGATAGAAAGGCCATTTGAACTGCTTGACGTGGTCATTCGATTAGTACACAACAAAATGGCGAGTGTTGTTAGTTGTCACGGTGACAACACGCAAATCGGTTGAATGCGGAAGTAGGCAGCTAGATCTTTGCAATGGAATGGTACACATAAAAATGGCTCCCACTCTGACCATTCTGCTACATTGATTTGAATTGGAATGGCCTTTCTATCCATTCCATTTCTATGGTTGGCAAGCTCATTGTGTTTTCCACACTGGAGCTCCTGATACCCTTGAAATGATAAGCCACAGGACCAAAGTGAGCAGATTCAAATTGAATGACTTGTTGGCTGCAGTTGCAACAGGTTTTCCTTAGATCATTTTATTTACTGCTTTAATAACGGCTTTGACAATATTTCTCCCCTGAGCAACAGACCGCAAAAAGCTTGAGGTGGAGACATGCTTGAGGTCTTACCGAGCTCATGGCGGAGTTTAGTGAGCTCCGAGGACAGACCTTTCTTCAGCTTCAACCCGTCTTCACGCTGTGGGAGAAAGAGAACATGTCATTATGAAAAAACTATTCACGTAATTGTTTTATGTCAGTTATTGTGACTTGTCGGACAGGCATTTTTCCACAACATCACTCCCTGTCACCGATATTTTGGAACAATTAAAGGTTTAAGTTTTTCTGACATCATAATATAACATAACTGCGTGGGCGTGTCGCAACCTGCTGCAAATTCTAATGACAACCTTCAACAAACCAGTTACACATTTACCAGGTGGACAGAAGGCTACAGCCCTTTGAGCATTCACCAGGTGGACAGGAATGCTAGAGCCCTTAAAGCATTCACCAGGTGGACAGAAGGCTACAGCCCTTAGAGCATTCACCAGGTGGACAGGAATGCTAGAGCCCTAAAGCATTCACCAGGTGGACAGAAGGCTACAGCCCTTAGAGCATTCACCAGGTGGACAGGAATGCTAGAGCCCTTAAAGCATTCATTAGGTGGACAGAAGGCTACAGCCCTTAGAGCATTCACCAGGTGGACAGGAATGCTAGAGCCCTTAAAGCATTCACCAGGTGGACAGAAGGCTACAGCCCTTAGAGCATTCACCAGGTGGACAGGAAGGCTACAGCCTTTAGAGCAGCATTCTTGTAACCTGGTCCCAAGTCTCTTGCTATCAACACAGAACATACAGATCTGGGGACCAGGCTAGCATTTTACATCATGATTTAATTTGTTTGTACTGGAAGTCACTTAATGTAAGAGAGCATACATGTAATATTCATCCATAACATTGGAGCAGCTGTTTCTAAATCTACCCCTGTTATTCTTAGGACACTGTATTCATATCTCTGGGCTATCATACCATGAAGGAATACATTCAGGATGACTTAAAAGTGGCTCGTGTTCAGAAAATGGAAACATGACATGTGTCACAACAACTCACGTGTACTTCTCGCTCACAGGCCTACCAACAAACGCACATGCTCTGAAATACAAACTACAACCGTGTTCATTCTGTAAACCAAATCGAAATGACAGAGCACATTCTTACAGATGAAGTGTATCTAAGTGTCCTGAAAGGACTTAAGACTACACCCTGTTATTCAAACATTTCTTAAATGCATAAACAGAGATGATGTTGTAGTAAAGTATTTCTCTTGAACAAAATGACAAAAACTACTTCATATCAATTTCTTTTTTACACGCACGCATGCACGCACGCACACGCACGTTTTACTACAACCCTTACCCTAAAACTAATATCAACCTCACCCCCAAAAATCTAACTTTTACCTTAAATCTAAACCCTAACCAATACACACTAATTGCATTGAAATAACCCTTACTTTATCCTTAGTGCCAAGCCTAAAAGCAAACCGTACCAGCAAAATGCCCTCACATTGCCTGGTGTGCCACGGTTTAGTAGACTAGTGACTTTCACTAGTAATAAACACACAAAATGCATCTGCCAACTTAACTGAATCCAGTAAACAGAGAGAGAAGGCAGACAGAGCAATAAACAGAGTCTGAACTGGCCAAATAACTGGCAACAGATGTGCCAGGCAACACGAAGTCCACTGCTACAAAAGAAACAAAAACACAAAACAGTGAGAGAGACAGACCCAAACACACCTGGCCTCTCTTCCTGGACTGCTGTGGATTCTTCATGCAGGCTGTGCTTCCAGAGGAGCCCATGTTATCCCCCTGGGCTGCTGTAGGGCAGGCTGCTAAGCGCACATCACTACAAACCCAACTAAACCTCCACACTCTGCTCCTCTCACCAGCAGCGGCTCAAACTAAACCACCTCCAGCCCTCGTTCAGTCAGGGAACCGCTCCATCTACATCAAACAAGCTTCTCTCCCTCCCCCCCACGCGCCTGCTTTCCGTGTCTCAGGCCTGCCCAGTGTTACCTCCCCACCTCCAACTCTGCCGCTCCAGCTCAGGCTCCGCCCTGCCCCGTATTCCCCTTAAGAGACGGGGCCACGGGGAGGGCTGGAGGACCTCTATACTCCAGGGGAGGGTCGAAGAGTTCAGCCTCTCCGGTTCCTTTGAAACAGACAGTGGATGTTTGTGTGCCTACAGGGCTCATCCATTGATTAGCATTAGCAGCACTGGCAACGCTAACCTCTACATTTTACCCGGCTCATGGGGCACCTGGCAACGCTAACCTCTACATTTTACCCGGCTCATGGGGCACCTGGCAACGCTAACCTCTACATTTTACCCGGCTCATGCAAGTGACCTTCATGCAAGGGTGTTACCCAGGCGACGCTGATAGAGAACCAACCAACAAGTTAAAAAGGTAACTGATCCCGATAAACTGTCTACATGAATCAGCTTGTCCACTGCTATTTGACACGTGCACACTCAAGCCGTCCATTCTATTTTTGCCAATGGTTTGTTTATTGTCTGGATCGCGCTGTCAAGTCCTCAGCAGCCAAGATAGCACTGGCATTCGTCTCTTTAGATAAGGCTGACCCAAAATAGAGTGAAAGGCAGTTAAGTAAGTGGACTTCTTTGATATTTCACAGCCAAGCCTCTGGATAACGTTGTATTTAGACAGGTGCTGTTGAGCTAATCTACCCTCCAAAAGTACTCATGAACTCCTTTATCGCCTGAGAAAAAAAATACAAAAATAAAGAATATTTCTCCCTCCTTCACAAACATATGGTAATTTGTCAATTAATTTAATTTATTAATCAGATAAAAACAATTATATATATTCCAGCATTAAATCCATGTGTTTTATTCATTAGTGTTTTTCTTTATGTTGTATATTGTAATTGCTGTCCCTCCCACAGAAATCTCCTTCTCCACCATTAGGAGCATTACGGTTAAGCCTGTGGCTAGGGGGCGGGGTTTTCAACACCCCCAGCTGCAACTCACAGGTGATGTGGGGGAATCCAACAGCGCCACCCCTTTTCTTCCCCTCCTACTGCCTGCAGGGAGGCTTCAGACTGCAGCTGGCGCATTCCACCCTCCCCCTGTCTTTCCATCCATCAGTCTAATCAATGACAGATAAAACGACTGTGGAACATTCCGGAGCCGTCGATCACCCTCCTCCAAAGTGAGGTGTTAGAAAGTGTTGACTGGAAACAAGTTGGCCTGAAGCAGCCATGAATTCCTTGACTTGATCAATTACGGTAGATGTAAATTATGTTCTTAACTTAGGTGACATTCTATAGAATTGTTTATCTACTATTATACAACTGATTCCAGTTGCCCGTCTGTCAAGTTGTTCATTTAATATGATTTAACTGACCCACCTGGTTATCATCGCTCAAGTTGGATATTTACTATTATCTAAATGATCTACCAGTTGCCCGTTTGTACAGATGTTTATTTACTATTTAGCGGATTCACCAGGTAAGTGAATAAAGTTCTTTACTACCATCTAATTGAGGACCAGCTGAGGAGTGAATGTTTGAAGGTGAAACCTTGTGTCTGTTCTTATCTGTATATGGAGATAACAGGTTTATAATAGACGGCACCTTCACACCGCGTGACCAACATTCGTAACACCCCTCTGGTGTGAGCGCTCTTCAGTGTTTCACACTACGCCAGGATCGTTGCGTGTTTGTGCACAGTTGTGCGTGAGTAACCGCCATGTCTAGGAGTGTCAGCTACCCCCTCCGGCTAATGCTACGTGATAAGATCAATAACACAAGAAGAGCGGGGATGCACAATGGAACAGACATAAACAACACTGACCACCCCCCCACACTTTCCCTATTCCAATATATTATTCATGGATGAGAAAAAAATGAGACATCAAACAGAACATCCCAGTTCATAATCTCCCACAATGCTCTGTTCCACTCCCTCTGTTTACCCCCGAAAAAACAAACACCCTCGTGTTCCATAATGACTTAACCATCCCAGGGGGGATGTTCATTGATACCAGATGTGTGATGACATGAAGACACGCACAACACTGCAGAACAACTCATTTGGCAGGCGGAAATAAGAACCCAAAGAAAGCTATGAGAGACAAACCTACTAAAGACAGAGAGAGAGACAGACAGACATACGAGAGACAGAAAGACATGAGAGAAAGAGGGCAAAAATAGTGTGAGCGCAAAAAAAAACTATAATAAAAAACAAGAAAGACTTTGCAGACTTCACCCTCACTAGCTAGCTGTCGTAAATTTAATGTATTCGAAAAGTTAACTTCGTCCTCATTAAAACGTTAACGAGGGTGAGCTAGAACACTGTACAGGCCCGGGGCTGTGACCCTAGTGAGCACTTTGAGGCTGCTATCGTTGTTATTTCAAATATGTGTATCTATCGTAACACACAGAGGAATTCCATTACTGACACATAGGCTGATGTGGACATTCCTATTAAAGGAATCACAGAGCATGCCAGAGTTAGTGTGGAGGTCTAAGCTCCTTACTCAGGATCACATGTGCCCTGGCAACAACGGTTGGAACCCCAGCTCGACCACTGTCTGTGCCTTTACTCTCTGTCTCCCCCTACCTGTCTCCATGGCTTCTGCTGCCTCCTGTCTTATCAATAAGAAATAATTTTTTTTATAAAAAACCTATAAAAAATATCAAGGAGAAGATCCCAGAGCATTGGAACCTGATTGTCAACATTTTAGAAGGCCAACATTCTGGTCTGCAATTTATGTTTTAAGGAAGAGTCTTCAAAAGCCTAATAATTAATTTTTGTCGAGGACTCACATCGTTTAATTTTTGCTGTCAAGAAATTTCATTTGATCCCAGCTTTTCAAATATCATTCTGTAGAACAGGGTGGGTAAAGGCACCTTAAACTCTGCAAACATTTACTAATTTATCGTTCATCCACGTCCGGGTTCCTGATTGACAGGAGGATTATCCACAGAAGCCACACCCCCTTGCTTGGCTGGAGCTATAAACCACAAGTTGGCAACCAAGAGTGAACTAAGACACGACCCAGGAACTTTGTCAGGTTGAACAGGATCCTTCAGTCACAAAGACACTTAGATGTGCGCATGTACCCTAGCGTCCACCCAGGAATGTTCATGTTTTGTATACTTTCACTCACCATGCTGGCATTGCATGGGTCAAGATTAATTACAAATTACCTAAAACATTGCACACACATCTCCATGACAATACAGCGCAGCGTTTTTCCCATGTCTGTGACGACACAGCACAGCACAGCGCTTGCACAAAACCAAAATAGGAATTGCCTATTTGTGTTTGGTGACAGCTGAGTACAGCAAACACTTCCCTCAGCTTCGCCAGTACGTAGATTTATAAACCAGGCGGTTTAAATCCTGCTAAGTAGGCTGAATGCCATGGTATTGGTAACTGAATTCTAATAAGTACCTCTGGGGTGTTGTTGTATTGCCAGCATACCATGTCATTGCGTTCGGCAACTTGTCGTGTCTAAGAACAGCTCTAGGCCACATACCACACACCCTCATGCGTTATCACTTATTTTAACTCTGTCCTTCAACCAACCAACATCTCCAGTTCTACATTTGCTTCAATCGGTGCGATGCGCCACTTCCTCAAACACACACAGGCAGAAAACAAAATGTGTACGTCTGACATCCGGAACCTCAATCCAAGCATATGAATCCACGAGCTCACAGCGGTACCGGACAGAGGACCATGCAGGCCCACCCAGTGGTGTTCCAGTCTTACCTCGTTGAAGAGATGTTGCACCACGGTAGCCAGGGCCTCTATCCTCCGGTTGCCCAGTTCCACAAGCCTCCGGAGCTGCTTGACGCACTGGGTCTTCCCTTCACGCTGGGCCCTGGGCTTTCCCTCCTCGGAGGCGGACACAGAGTGCTGCGGGGCTGGCAGAGGGACCACAGGGACCAGGTCTGGTTGGTTGGGTCCTCCCGCTTGGGCTGAGGACACAGTCTGAGACGCGGTCCTTCCCACCGGTGGCGCCCCCGCGCGAGGCTTGGTTTTGTCCACTGCAAGAGAGCAAGAACGGCTGAGTGTGTTGGCCACCAGGTTCAGCATCGCTCTCACATTCAACTCTTCACAGCACACACACACAAACAAAAGACCAAACACCTAAACAAACACAAACACACGCTAGCGCGCAGGAGGATACGCCCAAACTCCCCAGAACAGAGACCAATATCCCAGAAGAGCGCAGGAGCGGTGCAGCAAGGCATACTGGGATACCTCTGTATTAACGGGCAGGGATGCATTAGCAGTGCATTATCAAGCCACAGTCCAATTAGGAGTCAGTGCCTTTGCCTGCCTCTCTCGATGCGCCGTCTCCATTTTCCATCTCGTCTTCCACACGTCAAAGTGGCCCACTGAGATTGAATCCCTGACTACAGGAACAGGCAGTGTTTTATTGAGAGCTAACTGACCACCACTCTTACAAACACACTATCAGTTACAATTGTTGCTTCACGTTTACGACCATATTTAACCACTGTATGAATTCTTTTGGACACCAGTGAGCAGGTTAAAGAGCTAAACGACTTTAACACTGCATGAGCGGTTACGCTCCTTCTGGAACAATCTTCAGCAGAATAGTCAGCTATATGGCAAAGAATATGACCTAGCAAAGCTGCTATTGGCCTGCTACTAGCCTTTCACAACACTCAGAACTAGATCGGGGTGGAGGACAGATCAAATGCAGCTCATCTTGCTTTTCTGAGGAATAATATTGTGTTGAATTGTGTCAAAGCACCGATCAAACACCCACGTGTCTCACCAGAAATGCCAGCAGGGCCCCTGCATCCAACAAACACATTCAAACGACGGACTCAAAGTAACTTCCTTTTATGTTTCATTATTCAAGCAAACAGAAAAGAGAGAGCTAAACAAATTATTCATATTTATTTAGTTGTGTTGTTTGCATTTATAAGTAATCTAATTTCAAGTTGTCCAAAACTTGTGTTTTGTTACTGTGATGTTTTGTTTTCATGGCAAAAGCTATTCAGAATCTAACTAAACTTTCAAACACCACAAATAATAATTGATAAATAACAACATCTCAACCATCTGTAACTGTATAAGGAAAATAGTGTAAGGATCTTTCCTGAATAAATATGAACATGGGGCCAATTCAACTGGCATTGTGGGAGAGAGTATTATTACATGAGTAGTTACACTACTACTGCAGCGCTGAAGGGGTTAAATACTAGAAAACTATCAATAATATAAATAGTGAAAGGCAGTAAATACTTGACTTCTATCATACTATAAATACAATAAAACATCTCCCATCCCTGGGACCAGCAGCCATGTCATTAGATGCATGTATCCCAGAGCTAGCACACCCAATCAACTGGCTAAATGAATATGAAGCTCTTGGGTGATGCTTCATGGATTACAACAATCTTATGAGAGAGCTGGAGGGACCAGGGGTCTCCAGGAGGTTAAAGAAACACTACATGAGTGGGGTGCCCTCACCTTTATGCCCTGGAGAGCTTAATTACTCTAACACTGCCCTCTGCTGGCAAACACACTACATGGCAAACACAGATGTCATTACATCTGTCATGTGACTTCATCCAGTATTGACTCAATCAGTTATGTCCAATACTGCCTGACCCCGCCTTGTCGGCACCTCCAGCCGGTTTGGGATGGATCGAGGTTGCTCACGTGCTTCGATTCCAATTCTCGTCACAGTGCTTGTCAACAGCTTTTAGTCAGCCTTTAGGAAGAATTACATAGTCGGAAATTCCGTGACCAGGATTGAACCCTGGCCACGGTAAATTAGTTGTCCTGCGAAGCAGTGACTTAGCGCGTTATGCCAACTGCAGCCCATTTTTTATGATTTAATACCAACTGTAAGTCATGCTAGATAAAAGCATCTGTTAAATTGCTAAATAATAAGGAATGAAAGCAGGAACAAATCCAGGACATACCGCTGCTTCCTATTCTACCAACACAGCTCACTGACTACAGATCACTCTGAACCATGAGAGTATAATAATACACGGCTCACTGACTATAGATCACTCTGAACCAT
>JACXGM010033909.1:0-11774 GCA_016801145.1 Umbra pygmaea
CGACCCCACGTGTAAAATGTAACCCCACGTGTAAAATGCAACCCCACGTGTAAAATTCAACCCCACGTGTAAAATTCAACCCCACGTGTAAAATTCAACCCCACGTGTAAAATTCAACCCCACGTGTAAAATGCAACCCCTTGTATAAAATGCAACCCCTTGTATAAAATGCAACCCCTTGTGTAAAATGCAACCCATGTGTAAAATGCAACCCCACGTGTAAAATACAACCCATGTGTAAAATACAACCCCACGTGTAAAATATATCCCCATGTGTTAAATACGACCCCACCTCTAAAATGCAACCCCACGTGTAAAATGTAACCCCACGTGTAAAATACAACCCCACGTGTAAAATGCAACCCCACGTGTAAAATGCAACCCCACGTGTAAAATGCAACCCCACGTGTAAAATGCAACCCCACGTGTAAAATGTGACCCCACCTCTAAAATGCAACCCCACGTCTAAAATGCAACCGCATTTCTAAAATACAACCCCAGGTGCCAAATACAACCCCATGTGTAAAATGTAACCCCACGTGTAAAATGCAACCTCACGTGTAAAATGCAACCTCACGTGTAAAATGCAACCCCACGTGTAAAATACAACCCCATGTGTAAAATACAACCCCATGTGTAAAATCATGTTTAAAATACAACCCCATGTGTAAAATACAACCCCATGTGTAAAAGCATGTTTAAAATACAACCCCATGTGTAAAATACAACCCCACGTCTAAAATACAACAGCATTTCTAAAATACAACCCCATGTCTAAAATACGTAACCCAACACACAACCAGCTCTTGTTTCCACTGTGAGGTGCTCTTTGACCAGACATTCTGGGCCAGATGTACTAATGCTTTTGCGCCCACCTCAGGCGTATTTGTTTCGCAATGTGTGCGTAAAAGCATGGTGAGGTATGTACAAACAGGCCACACTGAGGTTAAAGCGCAGACTGCCTGTCACGGGAACTGAAAATGGCAAATAAAAAAAAGCGTAAAGTGCTTTTCCGTAGTATGTACAAAAACTGCCTGTGAATGCACGACACTATTTTACTGTGAAATTGTCCGCCTCTTAAAATCAGGTGTAAACCAGGATGTGGGTTTCCTCGCATATGCTTCCTAGTGAAATGGCAGCAGTAAATCCGAGCAAGACGAAGACGTAGGCCAAGGAGACGAGCTGAAAAGATTTTTGCCACAAGGATCACACTTTCAGTTGAGTGAACACGATATCATTAAGCTTTACATATTAAGCAGCCATGCAATATTAGCTACAGTTACTGGAAGAAATCAAAGATGACATTGAATCTCCGACTCAGCGTTTTAATTTTCTGTTAGGCTACATAAACAAGCAGATCAACCTTGTTATCGCTGAATTTTTGTTTTCGCTGTTTTGTCTGATTTTGTGGCTGATTCCTGATGGAAAGAGAGGAGGAAGCCCATTCAACTGCGCATTGAAATACGTGCAATTTATGGTATAGTGGGTGGGGACAGGTGCTGAATACCTGAAGAACTGCGGGTTTGGTACATAACACGCACACTGCGGTTTCACATCAAGCGCTTTCTGCATCTTGGCCATGGCGCTATTAACGCTGCGTTCGCTAATGTACGTACATATGGCCCTCTGTGTCGTAACTTGTGTCAGTGATTGAAGGAATGGAGATCAAAGCAGGAAGCTGTGTTTTTTAGTTTATTCTTGAACGTGGAAAATAACAAACCCTAAGCCAATATTGGCTGCTAATATAAACAGTGCGACTATGGTGCCCAAACAAATAAATCTGATACTATCTAAGCCTACAAGGCGACAACACTCAGCATTAGAATATTACATTGTTTAAATAGGTTTCACCTCCTCAGGACTATTGCTTACAACACACTAGCATAGTGGGTCACAGGAATAGCTCTGGATACATACAGGTTTTACCTCTTCTGGACACACACTTATGAATAAATAACGCTGTATCGGTGGCAGTGTACATTATGCTCTTGTAGAATAGATCGAAGTATAAATCCAACATAGACAGGGGTTAAGACCTATATAGAAGCGCACCACCTTCTAAAAACACACCCAGTGTTCATACAGTCTACTTGATTAAAAACCACCAGCCGGTGTGCAGACTTAATAATCTGTTATTAACTTGATCTAGTGTGAAATAGGATAATCAGGCGTTACCTAACACATAAACCTAAGTGTCCAGAAGGTGGTGCCACAGTCTCATAAATAGCCTGTCTCCCTGTCTGTCTGTATCTCTGGTCTTTTAAACACTACAAACTTTTCTTACAGCAAATCCTGAACCATATTTTGGACGACATTGAGTTCTTTGTGACCAAACTGCAGAGAGCAGCTGAGGCCTTCACTGAGCTCTCCAAGAGGACAAAGTCTAAGAAGAGCAAAAAGAAAGGCCCCGGAGGTGTGTTGACATTTTGACCTTGTGCTAATTCAGATCCTAGTCTATACGATCTGTTAGTTCCCTTTTAGGAGAATTTCATTATTTTACAACTTAATGTCGCTGATGCGTCTCCGTGAAAAATATTCTGTGGACCAGGAGACTGAGACCTTGGAAATTAAAACAAATTTATTTGTTTAATTATAATCAAAATCCTCTGCCGGAATGCCCATTTAGTTTGATATTACTTAAAGGTGATTTGGCCATTAGAAACACATGTTCCCATATTATATGTCTCAGATGTTAGCTACCGGTGGTTGAAGTTCAATCACAGAGACATTCATGGAGTGAAGATGCAACCCAGAACAAATAGATTTACGGGACTTTGAGTAAAGCATGTACTTAGTTTTCAAAGAAATTTGAACAAGCTTTAGATTCCCAAGAGTGATCTGAACAGCTATAATATCATATCAATTTTATTTTTTTAATTTAACTTTTTAACCAGGTGGGCACATTGAACATTTTCTCATTTGAAAATGTTCAAATGAGATGTTTTCTCACATCAAAAATGTAAAAGTACATACAATTTTAAAAAGTACATTTAAAAGTACATAAGATACATAAAAAAATAGGCAACCATATTCAAGAGTGATGTTGTAAGACTACAGTGCAATGTCTTGGAGTTCAATCGTAGGCACATGAGAGGAGGAATGTCTTTAACCTGTTCTTAAAGATTGCTACATGGTAGTTCGCGGTACTACTACCATGGAAACTAGTTTTGATGTAGGTTTAATTTGTTTATATAACTTTACATTAGGTAGTTTTTTTGACTGGCAAAATATGACCCAGCAGGTTCCTGGTGATACTGCGAGCAACCTTTCATGATTTTGATGCTATCTTATTAGGGCCCCTAGCACTCCTGTTCAAAAGGCCATTTGACCAAAACTAAAAATAGGGAAAATCGTAAGAGGCGTTTCCGTCCTAATTATGCTTTTAAACGAAAGTTTGACATTCAAAAAAGACCTTAGGTTGCATTTTAGCATGAGTTACGCTTTAAATATCCAATTACAACTATGGTAGGGTACAAGTCATGTACTTTTCTTATTTTCCATTATATTCTGTCCAATAGAGGGTGTGCTGACCTGTCATTTATGTTCTGTCCACTGGAGAGTGCTGACCTGTCCTTTATATTCTGTCCACTAGAGGGAGTGATGAGCTGTTATTTTTATTCTGTCCACTAGAGCAGTGTATTTCAACCCTCTCCTCGGGGAACACCAGCCGTTCCATGTATTTGATCTATTTCTGAGCTGGCACACCTGATTCAACCCATCTGCTAATTATCAGGCCTTTGATTAAGGAATAAGGTGAGCTAGTTCAGCGGCTACAGCTAAACTGTGGAACGTCTGGTGTGCCCCGAGGAGAGGGTTGAAAAACACTGCACTAGAGAGAGTGCTGATCTGTCCTTTATATTCTGTCCGCTAGAGGGAGTGATGAGCTGTCATTTATATTCTGTCCACTGGAGAGAGTGCTGATCTGTCCTTTATATTCTGTCCAATTGAGGGTGTGCTGACCTGTCATTTATATTCTGTCCACTGGAGAGTGCTGACCTGTCATTTATATTCTGTCCACTAGAGGGAGTGCTGACCTGTCATTTATATGTTGTCCACTAGAGGGAGTGCTGACCTGTAATATTTCTATTGTACTCTAGAGGGAGTGCTGACACTGAGAGCAAAGCCTCCTTCTCAGGAGGAGTTTGTTGACTGTTTCCAAAAGTTCAAATATGCCTTCAACCTTCTGGTAAGACAATATGAGCCATGTTGTTAAGTAGACAGCATTTTGTAACATTGGTTGATTAAACAAATGTATGGCTGTATATTTTCCTTGTCTGTCCAGGGGACGTTGAAGCCCCACATCCAGAACCCGAGTGCTGAAGACCTAGTCCACTTCCTGTTCACACCCCTCAGAATGGTGAGAGTGGTTTCTTCTTCACCAGATGCCAAGTGGCACAGAGCTGGCTGATTCTGGAGAACTCAAGGGAAGGGTCTTCTGCAGGTGTTAAGGCTTGTGTCCTCTGCTTTTTTCTCCAGGTCATTCAGACTTCCGGTGGAACTGAGTTAGCTAAGAGTGTGTTGGTCCCCCTGTTAACGAGAGAGACCATAGAATTCTTGCATGCTGCAGGGACGGCGGATGAGCGGCACCTCTGGGTGACCCTGGGGGATGGCTGGACCAAGTGCAGGTAGGAGGTCAGGGGTCAATGTATAATGTAATAAAATATGTGGCTCTAACCTAATCATATAACTGGCAGTAGAATATAATCAGTCCTGTTAACATTTAAAATCCACTACAGCAGTAGGTTATAAATGTCAGCTCAATGTTTCCATCTCATTTGGGTAATGTGCTCAGGTCTTTTAAGAGACAGGTCTGCCTATGGCGGTATCTCTCAATAGCAAGGCCATGCTCACTAGGTCTGTACATACTTACTTGTGCTCTGCGACGCAAAAGGCTAAAAAATGACAAAAATGTTTGTCATAGTTCACTATTATTATTCACTACTATTGTTATTTTTTATTATTATTTTTTTGGCACCTAATCAGCACACACAGTTTTCACAGTATCAATTCCGATCCAGCAGCACCATATGCATCCTACTGCCGTGAGGTGCACTTAAAGATTTGTGATTGATTGGTCATCTTTTTGATTGATTGGTCATCAGCAGATTTTTTTTATAAGCGATTAATTTCTCCATTCAAATGACTGTTGCAACTTTTTTTGCCATTCTAGTGTGATTGAATCATTTGAAGAGTAGCTGTTGGTCTATACTAGGATTTGGCTCTCTGATTTAATGATTTGACCAGTAGGTGTCTGATCTGTGGTATATTTTCAAAATGTGAAATGTTTCCTTTGTTTTTAATCCATTTTCATTGTGTTAAATCAAGCACTTTTATTCTGAAGGCTAGGAGTCCACTAATGCAGCTGGCTTGATTTGACAAAGAGTTTGTGTTTTCGACAATTGGAATTCGACAATCTGTTGTTTCCATATGACAAAGCTATGTATGTGACTTAATTCTACATTACAAGGAAAAACACATTTGATAAACATTTATTTTACGTCATTTCGTGCACCTAGACCCACTCTTGCCATCTAAACTGCCATATTTCTTTGAGGCAGATTCAACAAGGCACTGGAAAAATTCCTCTCAGATTTTGGTCCATTTTGACATAATTGCATCATGTAGTTGCAGCAGATTTGTCTTTACACATCCATGACGCAAATCTCCTGTTCCACAACATCCTAAAGGTGCTCAATTGGATTAAGATCTGGTGACTGTTGAGGCCGTTTTAGTACAGTGAACCATGTTCAAGAAACCAGTTTGAGATGATGTGAGCTTTGTGACATGGTGCGTTATCCTGCTGGAAGTAGCCATTAGAAGATGGGTACACTGTGGTCATAAAGGGATGGACATAGTCAGCAACAGTACTCAGGTAGGCTGTAGCATTTAATTATGCTTAATTGTTAATAATTGACCGAAACTATGCCAAGAAAATATCCCCCTATCCATTACACCAGTAGCCCGAACGGTTAATAGGCAGGATGGATCCTTGCTTTGAGTTGTTTACTCCAAATTCTGACCCTACGATCTGAATTTTGCAGCAGATATTGATACTTATCAGATCAGGCAATGTTTTTCTATTCTTAAATTTTCTATTGTCGAATTTTGGTGGACAGAAGTGGCACCTGCTGTGGTCTTCTGCTGTAGCCCATCTGCTACAAGGTTCAATGTGTTGTGTGTTCAGAGATGCTCTTCTGCATACCTTGGTTGTAATGAGTGGTTGAGTTACTGTTGTCTTTCTATCAGCTCCAAACCATCTGGCAATTCTCCTCTGACCACTGCCATTAACAAGGCATATCTGTCCAGAAAACTGCTGCTCACAGGATATTTTGTCTTTTTTGGCCCATTTTCTGTAAACCACGTACTTTACGCAGATGCTGGAATCATTATAGCATGAGTATAACGTTTGTTAGACCAATAAGAAATAATGCCTGGTTAAGTACAGGCTTAATACAATTTTACACATGAAATGGCATGTCTTTACTATTATTCCCATTAAAATAAATTGTGTGCATGGGCCAACACAGTAGGTCCCACAACTGTTTCGGACACTGTCCCCCCAATGTGGGACTAACTATTTCACTGTTGTCTGCAATGCTTAGTGTAAATGTGAATACAAACCCGAATCACAGACAAGGCTGACGGACGCTCCCGAACTTTATCCGTAAGACAAGTCAGTCCTAAAAAATACCTATGCACATTGCGTGAAACAGCCTTTCGTCTAAGTGTCAGGAGATAATTATTTTAATTTTTTTATCATATGGAAATGAAGCGGTCAACAAGGTTTCCTGCAGAAAATTTGTTAGTTAAGGTGGTAGGGTGGGGTTTGCTGTCAGACCGGGGGGGTTGGGGTTGACATCTGACGGGCGGGACTTGTTTGTGTGATAGACTACAGACTCTGTACTACATTTAACAATTCTTTATTAAAACACTAAATATTAAATTTAAATAGCAATATATAATTAATAAATAACCAGCTTTTCAAAATAACAGTTGTAATAAAAAAAATAAGAACAGTGAATTAATTTGTGCAATTTTAACCAACATTATTTGTAAAACAACATTGTCAAAATGTGCAAAGGTGATCACAGTCACCGCTTATGGCAGAGCTGACCATGATAAATAGTGCAATGACATTCAACCACCACCAGATGTTGCTGTTCGGACGCATTACACAACATTTTTTGTTTTGTTTTTTGATGACGTAGTTAAGGTGGCAGGTGTGTGTTGCTTAGGCAGCTGCCTTAGCTGCAAAGTGCTGTGGGAAACCCTGGTCAATGCACCTGTAAACTATATATTACAGCAGTATCTTTTATATTTTTGCTTCGGGTGAGGGCTACCGAATGCAACTTTGTCTAAAGAGTTGTTTAATTGCAGCTGGGTGAAAAAAATAGTTCAGCAAACCACTTCTGCCTGGATAATGGTTCCCAACAATGGGTACTAGGAGTGGTGGTAAAGTAAACAAAAAAGGTTTAGTAACCACTAGAATTAAGGACATAGTTAATTTTTGGGATGCTTTGAAACACCAATGCTGCAACACAATCACATTGTAGTTTCTCTTGGAAATGCAAGCAGTTCTAGGTATTATTAGTTTTTTTTTGGCGCCTTATCAGCACCCGCAGCTTTCACTGTGAATTCCATTCCAGCGGGCACCATATGCGTCCTACTGCCATGAAGTGCGCTTGTGGATTTGTGATTGATTGGTAATCTAGTTTTTTTATTTGCCATTTATAAGCAATTAATTTCCTAATTGGAATGAATGGGCCATTTATTTAGCCATCTGTATGTAATTTAATCATTTGACCAGTAGATGGCTATATACTAGGACTTGGCCATCTGACTGAATAATTTCACCAGTCGGTGTCCTAGAAAGATGTTGGTGAGGAATTTCTAACATCTTAATCGCAATATTGTTCACTGTAGCAGTTAGCAAAATTGTTTCTGAATATATTTGGGGCAAGAAATAAGATATCACCTTGCTGAATCTAATAAAAAAATATATTTTCTGAGCAACTGCTTCTGCATAGGTAATGTGCCTGCTCACCAGTATGTTTACTTTTGCTTTCACCACCAAGAGTTTAATTTCCAAAATCTTAATCATAATAAACATTTGGCTTATTATAGTATTGTTAAAGAATAGAGAAATAAACCTATTATAAAGCCTATTGCCATTTTCATTTTTCAAGCAAGTGCTTTGGAGAAGATATCAAATTTATTTTAAAATCATTGATATATAGAGACTTGCCCATCTGCTTGCCCCTAGCTAATGTTCCAGTTTGTCTATCAGGCGACCAAGAAAGGTTTTGCCTGGATGTTTTTCTCTCACAATGCAACTAGTCACTAGGCTATATATAGCCATCATGTACGCGAGTTGTATGAAGTTGCTTCCATCAGCAAAATCGCCAAGTAAATTGCTTTGCAAAGTGAGATAAGGAACATTGTCATAGCTATAAGTATTAATAGTATTATAATGATTGAACATTTGAGGAACATCTCATGGCTCAGTTCCTTTAAGAAAGAATGGCTCATCTTTCTTTTTCTGGGGGGTGAGACTTGTTTCACCTGTGAAATAATCGCTAGGATAATGATAGGGTTGGAGCATATTTAAACAGACATCCCACCAATATAATTTAATTACACATATTGGGACTAGTTTTAGCAGCACTAAATTACTTGTATTGCCAGACCTACTGTAATGACAATGATTTCCATTGTAAATGTTACAAAATGTGACAATATATTCTTCTGCCTTGTCACCCTCTGTATGAAGTGTTCATTCATACTTTACATCTATATTAGAAAATGTTTTATTGTCGCAGTAAAATCAAAAGAGAACAATTGTATTAATTTAATTTTAATTTTTAATTTAATTTAACCTTTATTTAACCAGGTAAGTTGACTAAGAACATTTTCTTATTTACAGCAACGACCTGGGAGCAATTAGGGTAAAGTGTCTTGCCCAAGGACACAACAACATTTGGCTCAGTCGGGAATCGAACTGGCAACCTTCTGACTACAAGTCTGACTCCCTACCCACTGAGCCATCTGTATTAAACAGATATTAGACAAATCAGATAGCTAAACAATTACAGAACATTTCATACAAAGACATAAGAATAGTAAAATGAGGTCTAATTAAATGTTGTTCTTTGCTTTGTCGTAAAGAACATCCAAACGCTGCTGCGTTTTCGAGTTTGGCTCATTTTCTTTTTTAAAGTTGACGTAACACGTCTTTATATTGTAGTCATGCTGTTTTCATTGACAGAATTTTTTATTTTTCTCATTGTCTGACTACTTATGTGATGTCACAGGGGAGTGGATCATGCAGGCAGTGAAATTATGAGCAGAACGATAGAAAAGAACGGCTCAAGTCCAAGTACGACTCAGTTCCCTGTGTTCGTAGAAAAGAGCTGTCCAAAAAACTGTATCGTATGGCCGTCGTGAAATTTCTACCGTGCTGCACATCCATGATACAAATCTTCTGTTCCACCACATTCCAAAAGTGCTCAACTCGATTGAAATCTTACGATGGTATTGATACAGAGATGATGTGAGCTTTGTGACATGGTGTGTTATCCTGCTGGAAGGAGACATTTGAAGATGGGTACACTGTGGACATAAAGGGATGGACATGGTCTGATACAATACTCAGGTAGGCTGTGGGATATGCCAAAAGAATATCCACAATTACACCTCCAGCCTGAAACATTGATATGCAGGATGGGTCTTTCCAATTTTCAAATTTGGTGCGCCAGTGCAAATTGTAGCCTCAGTTTCCTGCTCTTAGCTGACAGGAATAGAACCCAGTGTTGTCTTGTGCTGCTGTAGCCCATCTGCTTCAATATTCGACGTGTTGTGCATTCAGAGATGCTCTTCTGCATACCTTGGTTGTAATGAGAGTTTGAGTTACTGTTGTCTTTACTGTTGCCATTGAGAATTATTATTTTCTATAATTTTACTTCTGGTGTGGCCTTCCGAATGCAACTTTGTCTAAAGAGTTGTTTAGTTGCAGATGGGTGAAGAAAATAGTACCCATGGAGAAATGGTAACAGATTTACAATTTTTAAAGCAAACATGAATGAGCAGGCAAAACAAATTATTTTTCTTTCTCATGGGACTCATATTCATCTGTAGGTCATAACAGAATGGCACAATCATAAAACAAAACATGGCAACAAAGAACACAATGAAATGAACCCTGTTCAAAAGTCTGCATACAATCTGTTCTCCATATGGTGTATTGCCCCCTTTAGCATCAATGACAGCGTGTATTCGTTTGTGATAGTTGTCTATGAGGCCTCAAATTCTTCTGTTATAGCTGCCCATCTGTCTTGTCGAAATGCCTGCAACTCATGCAAAGTCTTGCATGAACCACACGTTTGAGATCTGTCTAGAATTTCCTGGGATATTAAGGTCAAGAGACTGTGATGGCCACTCCAGAGCCTTCACGTTTTTCTGCTGTAACCACTGGAGGGTCAACTTGGCCTTGTGCTTAGGGTCATTGTCGTGCTGGAAAGTTCAAGAGCGTCTCATGTGCAGCGTTTGTGTAGAAGAATGCCTTGTTGACCCCTCTCCAAACATAGCGCTTATGTTTGTGACCATAAAGCTCTATTTTGGTCACGTCACTCCAAATTACAGTGTGCCAGAAGCTGTGAGGCATGTCAAGGTGTTGTCAGGGATATTGTAACCACTTTTTTTGTTGCACTTGCACAGTAAATGCTTCTTTCTGGCAACCATGCAGCTAATTTATGTTCAAGTATTGTCATACTGTGCTCCTTGAAATGACCACAATGTCTTTTTCCAGAGCAGCCTGTATGCCTCCCGAGGTTACCTTTGGGTTTTTCTTTGTATTGCGAACAATTCTTCTGGCATTTTGGCTAAAATCTCTCTTGGTCTACCTGACCTTGGCTCAGTAGCAAGAGATCCCAGAATCCCAGAAAGTGATTGAACACTACTGACTGGCATTTGCAAGACTTTGGATATCTTTTTATATAATTTTCCAACTTTATGCAGTTCAAGTACTTTGTTACGCAGGTCTTTTGACAGTTCTTTTTTGCTCCCCATGGCTCAGTATCTAGCCTGTCCAGTGCATCCAAGTGGGAGCTAACAAAACCATTGACTATTTATAAACATACACTAATTGCAATTTAAAATGCCACAGGTATGGGAAATTAACAATTTTAACCTGTGTGTGTCACCTTGTGTGTCTGTAACAAGACCAAACATTCAAGGGTATGTAAACTTTTGATCAGGGTCATTTGGGTGATTTCTGTCATCAGTATGGGTTTACAAAGGAGCCAAACAACTGTGTGATAATTAATGGCTCCATATGTTCATTCTTCAACCTCAGCATGTTCAGTAATTACCCAACTCGGCCACAGTAAGTTTCCGGAAAATTATACAGTGACGTCTCTGCAACAATTCGAATCAAGTCAATCTTTGAATTGAATCGATTGGAGAATAATACGGGACGAATAAAGATCAGAAATTCAACCAAACTAAATTTAGCTGTGGTTTTGAAAATGTTTATTAATGTTTATTAAACGTACAATGGCAGAGTTGTGTTGTTGATATTTAGACCAATGTACGTATTTGTAGTTTGTCTGCTCTATGGCATGTGTAGTTTGTCTGCTCTCTGGCATGTGTAGTGTCTGCTCTCTGGCATGTGTAGTGTCTGCTCTCTGGCATGTGTAGTGTCTGCTCTCTGGCATGTGTAGTGTCTGCTCTATGGCATGTGTAGTGTCTGCTCTATGGCATGTGTAGTGTCTGCTCTA
>JACXGM010033910.1:0-12239 GCA_016801145.1 Umbra pygmaea
TATACTGGTTTCTCATAAAAGAGCAATATCCTGGGTAAAACATATATATACTGGTTTCTCATAAAAGAGCAATATCCTGGGTAAAACATATATATACTGGTTTCTCATAAAAGAGCAATATCCTGGGTAAAACATATATATACTGGTTTCTCATAAAAGAGCAATATCCTGGGTAAAACATATAGGTACTGGTTTCTCAGAAAAGAGCAATTTCCCACATGGGCTGTGTCCACTAGTTATTTTAAAGATGATATTTGGCTACCAACATTTCGGTTTCCATTGAATTTTAATTGGGTCATGTGAATGTGTGTGGGGCAGTGTGGGATAACTGGCAACGTGAAGCTGGCTTTAGAGGCACAGGAAAGTGGACCTCCTCTTTACAAAATGCAAAGTTCAGACTAATTTTGCTGATCGGTGAGGGGATAAGAGCACAAACATGTGTGTATGTTCTTGATGTCTATGATATCACTGAAAATGTACGTTATGTTCCTTTATCCTCACGCATGCTCAAGTAGCAGATTGACATCATACTAAACTTCCTGCATTGATGCCAAAACACACATATTTGTACAGGAAATCAATAACTACCTGCACACAAACGGTCAGCAAAGCCTAGGACAATGAAATATCCAAATGCAAGTGGACAAGACCCGATAAGAGATACAGATCAAACAGGATTGGTCAGAGACCAATTAGTATTAAACAAAGTAGAACAGCTGTCTCAACCAACTAATCAGTCAGTCAATCAATCAGGAATTTTCTGAATGAATCAGTCAGCAAAACAGTAAATCAAACTATGTACAGAGCACATTTCTGATAGAGAAATACAGAAAATCTATTTGAAAGGAGAAAAATACAGTATTTTCCACAGGACATTGAAGCGGGGCGTAGCATGGCATCCCAGTATATTGACGTCCCATTGGTCCAGAGGCAGATTCTGATTGGCACAGGGAAGAATGCCAGCAAGTGTCTGGAGAAGGAGCTGGTTGTCCTGGGAGACACAGAGAGGAAGCAGAGCTTGCTGGCCAGTAGTCAGGTGCGTCATCACACCATCACAACATTCATCTCGGACCTCATTTACCATCAAACCCAACATAAACCAGCTTTGTGATTCCATATGCAACATTTTTTCAGTTGAAATGAGTAACAATTTTATACAGACTTTAGTAAACAATACATAACTATTGGCCTTGTAATGTTTTTAAAGAATAATTTTAAGTTAAAGCAAGTTTTCCGATTACAATAAAGTTTATGATACATTTGGCACAGTGCTTTTATACCACAAACATACAGTAGCACAATTACCTTTAACTAGAGTTTAGTTCTATTTTAAGTAGAATATTCTTTCTAAAAGATAGAAAACCAATGGTATGTAGTTTAACAATCCCTTGTAGCTAGACGGTTTAGTCTAATCTTAGTAGCTAGTACTGATCAGATGAACTTACTGTAGCTGATGACCGTGCCTCTCTGTGGCCATAAAGACAAGTGAAAATCCGATTCACAGCTCACCGTTTTGATACCATTTTAGATTTTTGCTGTAGAGGTTGTTAAGCAATTGTCGTTTATATTTTTTTATATTTCCGTTAACTTGCTATTCAAGACATTTTTTGGTTTAATGGTGCATTAATCAATTTCAAATGTGTTATTTTTTCACAAAATCAACATCTAATACATAATCAAAAAGCTTGTATGTGCTAAAAATGTATTATCATTTCAAAAACACTACACCTAACATACACATCACATATGTAAATCCAATAACTGACACCTGACAACACAAAACCCAGAACCTACTAATCAGTGTTTGTTTCAGCTGAGGCTTGTTGACTCCAAGGGAAGCTGATCTAAAGGACCACGATAGACATGTGAAACAATTCTTCTAATTAGACAAGCAAGTGAATGGAGTAGTGTAATGAGAGACCAGATAAACAGTACAGCAGACACTTAACGTGGAATGAGCCTCACCAAACCTTGATCAGTCTGTTTATTCTGCCAACATGCCTTACTCTACATCATGGAATGAAATATCACCTATTTTTAAAAGCTCATAACAAATTCTTTGATATATGTTACATATGTTTTAAATGTCTGTTTACGTCATCAAAATAGTTAAAATGCTGTCAGTTCCACTTTACTGTACAAACCTTTTCTTGTAGGTGTTCCAGAATTCTGTTGAGACGAAGCCCAAACATTCTGTGGTGTTGCTAGGCAATGCCGGCATGGGCAAGACCACGTTCATCAAGAAGCTCTGTCTGGATTGGTCTGATGGCCTCCTTCCTCAATTTGACTTTGTGTTTCTGTTGGACGGCAAGACTCTGACCCTCCCCTCTGAGCAGACCTACAGCCTCCAGTCCCTGCTCCTCCACCTCTCATCCTCCGCCCTCCCGGATCCATGTCCCCGCCCCCAGGCTGTCTTCAACCGGGTCCTCTCTGCCCCAGAGCGCGTGCTGGTGATATTTGATGGTTTTGAGGCAGTGCGGGACTTGGAGGGCCTGACGCAGTGTCCCGCGGTGGACAGTAGGGGGCAGAGTTACAGTGTCAGACAGCTGTTCTCAGGCCTGCTCCAGAGAAGGATCTTACCAGGCTGCTCCCTTCTCCTTTCTGCCCGACCTCAAGGTACGGTCAGCGGGCTCCTGAGGAGGGCTGATAGCCTCCTGGAGCTCCCTGGGTTCTGCCCCGCTGACATAGAGAGATACGTGCGACGGTACTTCTCTGGACACACTCTACCATCCTCAGCCCTGACCCCAGACCCAGTTTCAGGCTTAGCCCAGACTCTAATCCCAGTTTCAACCTCAACCCAGACCCTAGACCCTGTTTCAGTCCTACCTCCAACCCTAGAGACAGTTTTGGGCTTAAGTCAAATGTTAGACCCAGATTTAGCCTCAGCCCAAATGCTAGACCCAGGTTTAGCCTCAGCCCAAATGCTAGACCCAGGTTTAGCCTCAGCCCAGATGCTAGACCCAGGTTTAGCCTCAGCCCAAATGCTAGATCCAGATTTAGCCTCAGCCCAGACGCTAGACCCAGGTTTAGCCTCAGCCCAAATGCTAGACCCAGTTCCAGCCAGAGTCCTGGCTGAGCTTCAGAACCATTCTTACCTGATGTCAGTGTGCTGGAACCCGGCGCTATGTCACATGGTGTGTCTGCTTCTAGAACACTGGAGGGGTTCTGAGCCCCTCCCATCAACACTGACTGGAGTGTGTTACAACGTTCTGGGACTAATGATGAAACGACAATGCTCAACGCCTTTTTACAACCCTGAAAACACACACACCCAGACACACACACACAGCCCTGAAAACACACACACACAGACACACACACACAGCCCTGAAAACACACACACACAGACACACACACACAGCCCTGAAAACACACACACACAGACACACACACACAGCACTGAAAACACACACACACAGACACACACACACAGCCCTGAAAACACACACACACAGACACACACACACAGCCCTGAAAACACACACACACAGACACACACACACAGCCCCGAAAACACACACACACAGACACACGCACCTGAACAAACACCCAGTCAAAACAAACCACAAAAACACACTAAGACACAAAGTCAGAAACACACTAAGAGCCCAAAGCAAGGTCAGAAAACCAGATGCAAACAAATTAACAAGCCCACACAAACACAGATGCGCACACGCTCCCGGACTCAATCTACTCCAGCAGAGGAGAGGACAGGGGCAGATGAAGATGAGCAAGATGAAGAGGACAGACATTTTCTGTCTGAGCTGAGCAGTGTTGCCTGGGATGGGGTTAAAGGTCATACATCCCTCTTGACCCTGAACAACTCCATCTCCATTAAGCAGCGGGGACTGACGACTGGTCTAATCCATTCTTATTGGCTAAGAGGATGTGAGGGCGGAGACTCTGGTAGTGATGACAACATCCTGTCCTGGAGCAACCCGTTCCTGCAGAGCTTCCTGGGCGGGGCTTACCTATCCATTTCCAAATGTGTGTCTGACCGTACCCTCATCTCTCAGATACTGCCCCAGGTACGTTTTACATACAAAACTAATGAGAGAAACCCTGTGGGGGTTATTCTAACCGTTTCATTGGTACACACTAATAGGACAGGTAATGAATAACAAGACAGAGGTTGCGTATTACTGTGTGTTTTGTTTGGGAAATTTCTCCCGTCTTTTAAACACGTTGTTTTTCTTTCCGACTCTTACAACAGGTTAAACAAAACAGACGTGGATCTCTCAGGTCCGAATGTCAAAAATATAAAAGAGGGATGTGATTTCATCAGAATAATCCAGAATTACGGATTTTTCTACATGACAATGTGACAATGTGAATCATGCAGATCCGTAAAAAATAAATACGGGGGAAGGAGGGTAGTGCTTCCCGAGTGAAAAGGCCCAATCAAGTGAATGGAGATGACATAACTGTCTCTCAAGGGCTCTAGTTGTCCATTATCTCATGTCTACCATTATCTCATGCCTACCATTATTTCATGCCTACCACTATAAATACACGTGTTTGTTCTGGTTAATGTTGGTCATTCTTAATGTTGGTCATTCTAAATTGATGTTGGTCATAACCACTTGTTGCAACCAATGTAAGTAGAAGAGCATCTCTGAACGCACAACATGTTGAATATTGAAGCAGATGGGCTACAGCAGCAGAAGACCACAGCAGGTGCCTCTCTTGTCAGCTGAAAACAGGAAACTAGACGATAGAAGACTGGATAAAAGTCTCAATTTCTACTGCAACATTCAGATGATTTACATTTGACATTTTAATAAGATGATAGTGTCAGAATTTTTTATAATCAACATTAAGCACAGATGCATCCTGCCTTATATCAAAGGTTCAGTCTGGTGGTGGTGGTGTATTGGTGTGGGGGATTTTTTTTTGGCACACTTTGGGCTCCTTAGTACTAATTGAGTATTGTTTAAATGCCACAGCCTACCTGAATATTGTTGGTGACCATGTCCATCCCTTTATTACCACAGCGTACCCATCTTCTAATGGTTACTTCCAGCAGGACAATGTGCCATGTCACAAAGCTCAGATGATCTCAAAATTGTTACTTGATCATAACAATGAGTTCACTTTACCCAAATGGCCTCCACAGTCACCAGACCACAAATCCAATTAAGCACCTTTGGGATGTGGTGGAACAAGAGATTCTCATCATGGATGTGTAACTGACAAATCTACAGCAACTGTGTGATGCAATAATGTACTGTGAATATGGACCAAAATCTCTGAGGAATGTTTCCAGCACCTTGTGAATCTATGCCATGAAGAATTAAGGTATTTCTGAAAACAAAAGGGGGTCCAACCCAGTACTAGGAAAAGTTTAACTAATTAACTGGCCTGTGAGTAGATACAAATAGTCACTGTAGATAATTTAGCCAGCAGCATAGAGCCATGTATTGCACTGCTGGTTTGCTTCTAAAGCTAAGCCGGGTGGGACCTGGTTAGTCTGGATGGGAGACCAGTGCTGCTGGAAGTGGTGTTGGAGGGCCAGTAGGGGGCACACTTCCCTCTGGTCTAAAGGTCATTTCCAATGCCCCAGGGTAGTGATGCGGATATCTGTCCTTTGTAAGGTGCTATCTTTCGGATGGGACGTTAAGTGTGTTTCCTGAATCTTCTGTGGTCACTAAAGATCACATGGCACTATTTGTAATAGTTGGGGTTTTAACCCTGGTGTCCTGGACAAATTTGCAAGTTGGAACTCATACCCCTACCTTCTCCCCAGGCTGTTGCTGCAAATGAGAAAGTGTTCTCAGTCAACATGCCTGGTAAAATAAAGGTGAACTAATATATTAGACATATCAAAAGGAATAATCCTGACATACCAGAATTATCTGATCCAACTTCCTGTAAACTGACAACGTACTGTACCACTGATGCATGAGGGAGGTTTTCTGTATATTTTTCAGCTTTTTTGTCCTTTGCCAATCACATGCCTGAGAAACGTTCCTCCTACACCTTAAAGGCCGGGGAATGGACAGTCAGCTTATAAACGGGTCAGCTCCCAAAACAATAAATCCTTCTAAATCAAATATCCCAGACTAGAGTTGAGCTGGTACTGCGTTGTAGAGATGCAGAGGGAGGCAGGTAGCTGAACAAAGAATTATTCCTGCCATACTGCCTCTAAACAGTCTCCTTTTCTGTTATACATTCACATAGAACCATTTTAGTTTCAACACATCAACTTAAAACCCTGTCACCATTACTGTTTTATAATCAATTCCATGCGTAGTATGTTAAGAAAGGAGTATTTTGGGCATGAAACCTTTCAACTAAAATGTTTGAATCGCTGCTTAGTCTACTGTACTGTACACTGTTGTAATCTCGATGATTTTACTCTACTGTACACTGTTGTAATCTCGATGATTTTACTCTACTGTACACTGTTGTAATCTCGATGATTTTACTCTACTGTACACTGTTGTAATCTCGATGATTTTACTCTACTGTACACTGTTGTAATCTCGATGATTTTACTCTACTGTACACTGTTGTAATCTCAATGATTTTACTCTAATGTACACTGTTGTAATCTCGATGATTTTACTCTACTGTACACTGTTGTAATCTCGATGATTTTACTCTACTGTACACTGTTGTAATCTCAATGATTTTACTCTACTGTACACTGTTGTAATCTCGATGATTTTACTCTACTGTACAGTACTGTTCTGTTGTACTCTACTAAAGTATTCTACTATACATTCCATGAGTAGTCTAAATGTTTGTGTGTGATTTAACCTTGACAATGTAAGAGGAATAGTTTTAGGGATGAAGACAATATTCTGGAGAACGAGATATATAAAAAAGTCCCTGCACTCTGTACTTTGTAGTCTACTGTACTTTCCGGTACTCCGTTCTACTGTATTATACTCAATCTACTCTTTTGTAGTCTACTGTACTTTCCGGTACTCCATTCTACTGTATTATACTCAATCTTTTCTAATGTTTTCCGTTTTGTAGCCCAGAGGGAGGCGGCGTCTTCACCCGGAGTCTCTGGACCTCGCTCAGCGATTCGCTGTTGGCCTGCTGTTCCGAAAGAAAGCAGAACTTCGGGATCTTGCCATCTTGGATGACTTGGCCTTTGATGCGGTGGTTGCCAAGCAACTTGCAGTTGCCTCGCACCTGAAAAACCTCCACAACATCCACAACCTAACCCCTGCCCGGCTCCTGGAGACCTTCCACTGTGTTTATGAGACGGGGGAGGCACGGCAGCTGCTTCCCAACCTCCCAGACATTCTGTCATTTAGAAGGGTTCCACTTTTCCCCCCCGATGCAGTAGTAGTGTGGACACTTCTGGAACAGTGTAGAACCCAGAAGAGAAAGTTCTGTCTCTGGCTGGAGGACACTGGACTGTCTGTGTCTGGACTGCGACTACTGACAGGCCTAAACAACATAAACTCATACAGGTAATGACATTATTAACATAATATATTCACAAAATATTATTTTCAAACAAGTTTAAATAACAAATATGTTTAAAAACAATGACAAATGATTAATAAATAAAAGAAAATGCAACAATGTGTAGTTATACTGGATTAAACCAGTACAGTTAACATAAATAACATAGACCATGTAACAATTTTCAGTGAATGTTTTGTAGCCCTTAACCCGTTCGGTGCCATTGATGCTCTAGAGTGTCAAAAGCTCTATATCTCACGAACCATACATGCTAGCAACTAAAGCTTGGTACCGTTGGAAAGGGGAAGAAGAATGAGTGGTGGCTCATCCCTGTGGGTTAAACACAGACAGAGTTTACTAAACACATGACAGACAGGAAGTAGGAAGTGAAAATGACAAATTAACAACTATGCAGTGATGTTGTACATCATCCTGCATAACACCAACACTTTTAAAAAGTGAAAAATGAATGGGATTTTAAAAAATGTATAGAAATATAGTAAGAAATGGATGTAGCACTTGTTTGTTGTTAACTTGTTTACATGGCTTCCAAACTTTGCACACTGGTCCAGGAGCCCTGGGGGCTTGACAATAAGCAATAAAAAACTTGTTCATCATGGTTTACATGCTTTTACACATAAAAAACAACAAAAAATACATACGTTCTTAGTATTTTTGGGATAAATATAAAAAAAAACATAAAATGGAATCAACTAGGATGTTGGATTTCATTTATCCATGTTGTAGCCATGGGTCTGCTGAGTATGACCTTTCTAGAGGCCAAAAAGTCAACTTTGTGCTAGGCAGACCTAAAACCCCTTAGACCTTGAAGGGTTAACTCTGCAACCTAACGAGACCTCAGAGTCTGCTGAAACTTTCTCCCTCACAGAAGCAGAGGCCTGCGCACTCAAGTGCAGCCTTCTGCACCTGCAGCGCTTTCTGCAGCCACTCAAGCGATACGCTTGTGGCAGGACTGAGGCTTGTGGCAATGTGGTCCAGTGGTCCATACATTTCTTCTGTCTTCACCCACCCTCCCCAGTCAAATGACCCTCTGTCTCTTCACCCACCCTCCCTTGCAAGGGCAAACCACCTGTTCCTCGTGAAACTGCTGGATGACAGTTTCTCCTAGCTGGACTGACATATGAAGCACACGGTCATAAGTCATACGTGATACTGACACACATATGTGAAAGACAGTCCACAAGTTCCCTCTCCCTGGTTTGGTCATGGACCATCAGGCGATACACGTGATTCCTGATGTTTCTGATATTGGCAGTTGTTTTGAGTCTTTCAAGCCACCTGTGCTTTACGCTGTTAAACTTCAGCAGTTGTGCGATAGTTAGGGCTGGTGTCATTGCTCGATATTCGCTCTGGTCTTTGATGCTTGGACCTTCAAGGACCATGTTTAACAGTGCCAACAGTAGGTTTGACCTAGAACAGGGGTCTACAACTCTAACCCTACGGGGTCCGGAGCCTGCTGGTTTTCTGTTCTACCTCAACATTAATTGGACTCACCTGGTGTCCCAGGTCTAAATAAGTCTCAGATTCTAGGATTGCAATGAAAATGTAGAGTGTATCTGGCTTCGGATCCAGAGTTGAATACCCCTGACATAGAATCTTGTTGGCAGCCTTCTTGGAGCCCAGTGAATGGTTTTTGCTCTTCAAACATACAGCGACGCACAGTTTTTTCGCAGCATGGGCCAGGTGTACGGCATCACTGTCACTGTCCCATTCAACTGCCTTGGTCAATTCTGCACCAATATCATGAGAAAATACAAGGACAGCCAGAGTCTTTCCTTCCATCTTGTAGTGTTCACTCTAACATTAAACCTAATGGCAAGCTGCTCCATCCGTGACCTGTACATCTGAGCCAGATCAGCCAGCCTGAAGACTGATGCAGTGCTTTCATTTAGGCGTTCTTCCTCAATGTACATGACAACTTCATCAAAAGCAATTCCTGATAGCCCTTTGTCCACAATGGGTCCCTGCATTTCCTGAGTTTTGTGTTTTCTGGCACAGATGTAGAAGCCCTCTAAGAATTTATTGTGATATTTTGATTCAAGTGCAACCATCTCTCCTTCACTAAGTCGAGCCAGCAGTTCTGTGTCCTCTAATAACTTGGTTGTCTACCTGAAATGTTGCTACCTCATGTAAACTATCAGTGGCAGCTGCCTTGCAACAAAAATAGCAGAGTGCTTCCTGAGCTGGTTTGTCAGTGCTAGAAGTACTTCCCCTGGTGTGTTTACTTGGGCCTGCAATGGCGTTCTTGTTGTCTGCTAGATTACATAGCTGTCTTCTCAGCCCGTTGAACCTATGTCTTGTTTAAGGCCAGCCTACACGATTGATGCCACCAAGTGTGGTTGATAACCAGAGCAGCTTAAGGCCTTCATCTTGTTTGTGTCTATCTGTATATTCAGGAGACTTTCAGCCAACGACATGTATTGTATACTTCAGGAGACTTTCAGCCAATGACATGTATTGTATATTTCAGGAGACCTTCAGCCAACGACATGTATTGTATATTTCAGGAGACTTTCAGCCAACGACATGTATTGTATATTTCAGGAGACTTTCAGCCAACGACATGTATTGTATATTTCAGGAGACTTTCAGCCAACAACATGTATTGTATATTTCAGGAGACTTTCAGCCAATGACATGTATTGTATATTTCAGGAGACTTTCAGCCAATGACATGTATTGTATATTTTAGGAGACTTTCAGCCAACGACATGTATGCGCCCCCAGCATCCTTCCTCTGTCAGCATTGGGTTGGTTAGTGTCTCATTACAGAGGACACCGCAGGGTGCGAGTTTGTGATGACCCAATATCCAGTTTTGTTCTCATTGTATCTATCAATTCATCTGCCAATCTTCTTGCATTCATCACAAAATGAACAATGTTACAATTTGTTAAGATATGGCGCCCCGCTACTAGGGCAAGGTTTTGTCTTCAGAACAGATACAATCCTACTTGGAATTCTGTCATAAAGCCCTGAACTGTGTGTAGTGGGATATTGCACCATTCTGAACTGTGTGTAGTGGGATATTGCACCATTCTGAACTGTGTGTAGTGGGATATTGCACCATTCTGAACTGTGTGTAGTGGGATATTGCACCATTCTGAACTGTGTGTAGTGGGATATTGTACCATTCTGAACTGTGTGTAGTGGGATATTGTACCACTCTGAACTGTGTGTAGTGGGATATTGCACCATTCTGAACTGTGTGTAGTGGGATATTGCACCATTCTGAACTGTGTGTAGTGGGATATTGTACCATTCTGAACTGTGTGTAGTGGGATATTGCACCATTCTTCAAAAAGAAAATGCTCCAATTCTTTAAGCTATGAAAATCTACTCTGACTACACTCTGTGCTCCATAACGTTCCATTAACCTTCAATGATGTTGAGATCTAGTGATTGGGAGGGCGATGGAAGACGCTTGACCTTGTCCTGTTGTTCATGAAACCACTCTTAATTTTGGACATGATCATCCTTCTTAAGTTAGGATATATTCATCCTTGTATTTCAGGACATTATCATCCTTCTTAATTTAGGAGTGTGTATGTAGGAGGTTATCATCCTTCTTAATTTAGGAGTGTGTATGGAGGATGTTATCATCCTTCTTAATTTAGCAGTGTATATGGAGGATGTTATCATCCTTCTTAATTTAGGAGTGTATATGGAGGATGTTATCATCCTTCTTAATTTAGGAGTGTATATGGAGGATGTTATCATCCTTCTTAATTTAGGAGTGTGTATGGAGGATGTTATCATCCTTCTTAATTTAGGAGTGTGTATGGAGGATGTTATCATCCTTCTTAATTTAGGAGTGTATATGGAGGATGTTATCATCCTTCTTAATTTAGGAGTATATATGGAGGATGTTATCATCCTTCATAATTTAGGAGTGTATATGGAGGATGTTATCATCCTTCTTAATTTAGGAGTGTGTATGGAGGATGTTATCATCCTTCTTAATATAGGAGTGTATATGGAGGATGTTATCATCCTGGCGTATTTCATGTTTAGATCTTAGGGTGCACGTGGTCCTGTGAAATGGACTCATATTTCTAGCCAGCCTGGTCTCCGACGGAAAACAGAAACTATTTTATAAAAAACTGACATCTGATTTTGGTTTCATTATAACACTTTGACAGCCACATTTTTTCAAATGTGAAACTATCTGTGAAAGTTACCAAGGCCAGTGTTGAACAGCACTATATTTAAATAGAAATTGTTTTTGATAGGACGTTGTGCTGTTTAGTTTTTTTCCTCCCCCAGTACATTTCAATAAATAAGTGCGAGGAACACTGCTGGGTGTGTTTGAGCTATGACAACTCTCAGGCCTTAGCAACCTACAGTACACTCACAAAGACAAAAATATAAATATGACTTCATGCTGCTTCTGTATGCATCTGGAAGGTGTAAATACCAGTCAGATTCATTCATATTCTTTGAACTCATTAACCCTCCTACCAAGATGTATTATAATTTTGTCTATTACAGCTACTAAATCCTTTTTGAAATGCACAATGGCCCTCATTTATGAAACGTGCGTACAAACTAAAACAGGCGTACGACGGGCGTACAGCGATTCATACGCAAAGCAGCGGATTTATCAATTTGAACGTGATCGTAGGCTGCGATAAAATCTCACGTCTGGTCTGACTTCGTGTACGCAAATTCTATAGTGTGACTAGCCGTGGTATAACCACCTTGTTCAGTGAATTGTTGAACCAGCGATCATTGATGAATGTGTCTGCATAGCAACTACCCCATATTGCAAATTACATTTCAGAATTACGAATTA